>JAWWTY010000158.1:1521217-1622726 GCA_035222235.1 Margarornis squamiger | reverse complement strand
TCATATTCTGTCACGGTGATAAATGGGAGATTCCAAAGTGCCTCCTTAATATAACAAGTAGTAACTTAAAGCACATTCGAGGAAAGAGCGGGCAAAGGAGGACAGGAATACGTGCACCTCCACTCCCAATTGCTCCAACCATTAGTGGCCAGGCCAATCCATCCTCTCCCAGGCAGTGCACTCCTGGCCAGGGGTCTGGCAGAGCTGTCCTGGCCTGGTCAGGGATGCTGACAACCCTGTAAGCCAGGGGAGCAAACCCACAAGTCGACCAGGTTGCATGGGACCTTTCACAAAAGCCACCTGAACTGCACAGAACCACCACATACTGTCCCCCATGTCATCAGTCTCCTGCACTCCCAACAAAACTGGGGCAGCCGTGTTAATCCCAGGTGGGCCAGCTCTTGATGGCGGCGAGCTCCAAAGAGCTCCACAAACAACCAGGAGCCAACAACCTCGACAGCCACAAGTACAGATCACACCTCTGGGGGTTCCTCCTCTCCCTACAGCAGGCTCTTTTAGGGTGAAAGCAGAGGTGGTGCTGCACAGGCGATGAGCTAGGTCCCCTTTCCATACAGAGTCAACAGAGAAGGGACAACAAGTCAGCAGAGCAGCTCAGGAAGGCTCTCTCCGTGCTGGAGGGCTGCAAGCACCACGACTGGTGTTTATCCAGCTGCGGGGCTCGGCGAGCAGCGGGGGACAGAGGAGGGGACAGGGCAAATGTGTCGGGAGTGGACGAGTGGGAGGAAGCAGCAGCCTCCTGCAAAGAGAAGACCCCCAGAGCACCTTTGAAACTGAACATTGAGAAAACAAAGAATTCTTGTAGAGGTACCCGGGGTCCCTTCAAAACATATGGCCTCTGGAAATTAGCACCATCTGCACTGTCCCTTCTCAGCTGCTCTGGTTTTCAGGCAGACAGTCTTCCTTAAAGAAGCTCTGCCTTTCCTGTAGCCCAAGTGCACAAACAGGCAGCCAAAGGTCTGCAAATAAGTTAAATCCACCTTACTGCATACACAGAAGGGGCACACCTGTGATGAACAGCAGGGCCATACCACAGAGCCCTCTGCTCACTTGGTCTTCCTCACAGCCCACTCAACCAGTGACTAACTAAAACAGAACTGCAGTGAACCCTTTGCTCTCACCCACACAGAGAGATAAAAAGCCACCCTCCACGCTGGAGCCTCTTCGGCCTCAGAAGAGGGGATGCTTAGTTTTGTAAGTGGGTCATATTTATCCTAATCTAGAAAGTCCCATGTTCCAGAATAGCAGATGTTAAAAGTTGGACGCATTGGAGTAGGTCAGTTTGGTGAGAGACCTTCTGCTGATGGCAGAGATATCCTCCAGCTTGACAGACAGCAATGCTCTCTGGACCAAAAGGATCATTGAAATGATCCCATCCATTTAAGGGCATTTCCTGATGTCTGGAAAAGTGTCCATTCTCAAAAGGCTCTCAAACACTGTAGCTTATTTTTTTTCCCCCTCTAATTTCTTGGATTCAGGCAGTACAGTGCCAGCAATGTGGGTGTCTTCCAGCCTGCTCCGAAAGCTCATACACAAGGAAGGGATTTTTTTTTTCCCCCTCTATAGCATACACAAGATGAGGAGGACAGAGAGGGGAATATGAAGACATTATTGTTGCTTACTTGGGTCATCCGCACTACACACTCCGGCAGCAGGGAAGATGTAAACATGTAATCCATCCCTGTGAGGAAATCCAGCCATTTCACAGACCCAGAAGGCAGTCTTAACAAGTTAGAGGGATACAGTTACTTCCTGACATTCAGGACTATGTTAATTGATAATAAGATAGCTATGGCCAGGCAATTAGTTATGAAATGCTGATTAAAATGTCACTGGCCTGAGCATGACCTTACCCAGGGTTGCCTGGAACCCCTCATTCCTGTCTGTGTGGGCATTCAGCACAGAGTGACCCCATTTTGGAGCAGGCAGACCCCAGTTGGATGCATGGAGCCCAAATGGTGGCTTAGGCCTGCTTTAAAAGACTGGCCACGCTGCAGTTTTCACACAACACATCCAGGGTACCCATATTGTCTTCTAGAGTCATTTTCCCTGTCTCCATCAAGGGACAAATGATACAAGTGGAGGCAGAGGGAGCATTAACTCAGAGGGATCAAATGAAAAGGCAAAAATGCCAGGTGCCTAGCCATAATTCAGTATTATTAGCTGTAGGGGAAATTAAAGACAAGAAAATTCTTGAAAAAAATAAGAAAAATTTAAGCAACAGTTGACAACCCAAAGCACAACCTCCAGAAATTTTGCTTCAGGGGTTGTCAGCAGCAGCAGCCAATCTGAGTGTGTGACTCACTCCAGAGAGCACGAACCCCTTGCAAAGGCCAGCCCCCCAATCCCCAAAGCATTCCCCTCTCGTCCACACCCTTGCAGAGTGGCAAGAAGGTCTTCAAAAGATCACAGAAATGTTGGACAGCGAAAGGGCTATCAGGATTTCACTGCCAAAAAATCTAACCAACGCTAAGCTGAGGCACCAGGTTATGCCAGTCATTCAAGCTTGCCTCCGAAATCAAACCTATGACATCACCCAGACTAGGTAGTTAATATCAGCAGCTGTTGAGGATAAAAGTCACTGCTCAGGCACTCTGAGCATCCCAGCACACCACCACCACCCCCCAAGCCAAGGAGAAGGCCACAAGCACAGCACTGAGAGAAGTCCAAAGGATACCATCATCAAAATGAACACCAAGGTGGAACCTCACAGAAAAGACAGCATGATTAAGCAGCAGTCTCAAAAATAATCTCACAGTGGAGTTTGATTTATATTCCAAGTGCATCTCCAAGCATCTCTGCTTGTTCCAAGAAATGTCTATAAGGACAATGGTAGCCAGTTTGACTCTGGAGTCAGAAAAATCTGATGAGGATATAATTGGGGCCGGTGGCATAACCACAGCCAGCCTGTTAGGCAGATTAAAGCGCTTAAAGACAAGGGTTCAACAATAGGCAAGCAGAAATAGTGTGACAAACATCTGGGAGAGCCTCTTGTGAAAACAAAGGGCAGGAAAGGGTCAAGAGCAGATGGCCCACACAGTGCTGGCTGCACCCAGATTAACACAGCACCTCTGGCACTGCCAGGGGAGAGATGGTGGGATGGCCAGCACTGGGCAGCACAATGCTCATTCTGGGCAGGCATCCATGGGTCAGCGAGCTCTTTCCAAGCAGCAAAAAATCACATTTGCCCCTGCCATGCTGAAGCACTTAGTGCCACAGAAAGCAGAGAAAACAAGGCTGGGAAGGACCCTCAGGGTCAGCTCACCCGGTGGGTTTTCAAGTTTGGAGGCCCCCTCAAGGTTTTCCAGTAGCGGTGTGGACCCCTGGACAGTAAATTGAAACCTTATGGTGGCAGACTCCCTCCACTTCACCACCTTCTGCTCAAGAGCCAGTGTGCCCCCAGGCTACAGCAAACCACCAGCCCAAAACTGCTGCTCTTGACTATCCCCTTTCTCTTCCCCTTCTGCCTCCCCTGAGCAACCCAAACAGAGATTAAAGGATTCCTGTGGAATGACAGTGACACAACATCGAGAAGGCAACATCTTCAAAGCAACCAAAGGAATAAAAAGTCCCTACCTAGCCCATTTGGGCAAATATTTCTCTAACCTGTTGCTGTCCTCTGGGGATGACGACACCACATACTTCCCTAGCGTTCCAGTCCAGGCAATACCCAAGTCTGATTCACAAGGCCATATTTATTATCTTTCTTAGAGACTACCCAAAATTTCCAGTGTTGTTGTTTAAGTCAGTCAATGACCTCTGATGCACAGCAAACTCAAAGAACAGATTTCTTTATTTCCCTTCTTTTTGCGGTTACCTCTTAGGCGTTTGAAGTCTGCTGTCCTGTTGCCCACAGCCTTCTCTTGTCTTTAGACTAAACAAAACCTAATTCTTCTAGTCTCTCCGCAGAAGCCATGTTTTCTGGACCTCTGGTTGTCCTCGTTGCTCCCCATCAGTGGCCTGTTTGCCTCTTGAAGGGTAGTTCTCAAATTGTAACCCGCTCCCTAGCTCACTGCATGAGTCAACAGCAGACAGCATGGTGAAGGCAGAAGATATGGTGTCTATCCGCCTCATCTGCAGGGTCTTACTCACAGAGGGACACTGAGTTCCTCCCTGTCACCACCTCTGCCTTGTGCTTATGTTCTGACATGTCACTTGTCCTCCATGAGCCCTCGAAGGCTCAGAGATTTCTTTTAAGAGGCTGGTGTCCTTGCTGCCTGGTTGACTGGAACTTCATGCTCCAGTGAGAAGGGAGGTCTCCTTCTCAGTCACAATGGACAACTCCAGCATTTTCTTGAGCGTCCTTGACAGCCCCACCTCACCCTAGGCTCTCAGATTTTCATCCTGCATACCCATACATTTTAAATCCTTTCAGCTTTACTTTTCTCCTGTCTTGAATTTCAGCTTGCTGAGGAGTTTGTTATTTTCTTTAGCTGATCCCTTCCTGTAACTCCTTCGCACTGGGACGGATTCAACTCATGCTTCTGTAGCAGTTTCCCTGCTGTGCTGCTGAGTTTCCTCAACCTCTTCCCCATCTCCTGCTCTCCAGTGGCACTACCCCACCAACTCTCCAGCTCCTTCTGCATTTTTGAAACCCATCTCAAACACCAGGACATTTCCAGAAGCACTTCACAACTCTTAATCTAAAGACACACATGCCAATGCAACAAGCTACCACTCCAACGAAACCCTACTCTCGGCAGAGTAGATGTTTGATAATCTCTCTGCATCTCCCACTCTACATTCTCTAACACATCCTTCCATGCCAGGAACAAGGAGATGGTACCTGAAAGCTCTGGAGACCCAGACCTGTTTGAAAACTGCAGCTGGTTATTCAGGAGGAGACTGACATTGATCCATAGAGGAGCTGGCCGCTTCTTCAGCACTCAGCCAGGCCCTGCACAAGTCCTACTCCTCAGAGAGCTGCAAATTAGGAAGTAACCACAGGGAAAAACTGGCCAAAGCAAGCCATGGCAGGGTGAAGCAAAAACCAAAATCCATGGCATTTTTACTTCCTGCCGAAAATTACTATCTCTCTCGTAACGTGGCTGTCTGGGAAAAGTAGAAAGTTGGACCTTACTATAGCTAATAATTATTTAAACAAAATCCCTGATCGTGCACTTAAAATGCCAATGACATGTTTTGTTTACTTCTCAAATTGTGTAATTCATTTTCTTCCTCAATCATTTTTGCAATTAGCAGCTGATTTTAATAACTAGTGCACTTTTTTCTCCCCCTAATTCTTGTTATTCTTCCCTCTTTTCCATCTGCTAACTCTTTTCTTCTTCCTTCCTCCTTCCAAAATACTTTGCAATTTTTACAGCAGCAAATTCTGTCACCTACCCAGGGACGAACAAAAGACCATTGTGTTCGATTTATCTTTTAATAGACTCCTTCCTCAAATACCTCACGGACTGCCAGTACTGTCTTCCAGACCCTGTCTCACACCCTTTTGAGTTATGAAAATGTTTGGGAGGGTCTTTCCTTTAGCCCAGACATTTTTCCACCCGAGATGATTGATAGCTCCCAGTTACCACTAATTACCCTATCAGCAGTTGGACATGAGCCTAAGCCACATCACTCTTCCTCCAGAGGCCAGCAATGCATCCCTGTCGCTCGTTATCCTCTCCTTCAAGGATGGAACAAACTGAGTAATTAGAGACACCATAAATTCTTCCTTCAGGCTCTTTCCTGATGTGCTGCTTTGCTTCCAAACAGAGCATGTGGAGGAGAGTGGGGCTGGTGCTAGTTCCTTCAAAAGGAAAAACGTGATGGGGTTTATGAGCCTAAGTGGGTTTGCTCAGAGTGTTTTATGGTGCAGGAAGAAGGAGAGCATTCATTCATCCAAATCTAGCTGATGCTTCCTTAGGAAGTCTCAAACTCAGAGAGGCTGGCTTAGCTTGGCTACTCCTATGCTGGGCTCTGCTTGGTGGGAGCCAGGCTGGGACAGCTGCACATATGGAGACAACCCGCATTGGCTCACAGGGGTGAAGGACTCACAGCTTCCCTTACCTAGAATGAACTGAGCGTGCAGATCCCTCCCCTGCCTCCTCCAGTGCCAAAACCAGATGCTCTGCACAGCACACACTATGGAGAGAAAGGCAAAAAATAACCCCAACCAACTGCTGCCTCCCACTGAGCATGGTCTGGAAGGCACCTGTGTTCTCTTGTCTTCTCAACATGGCAAATTTGCCTCAATAGGTTTGCTAAACTCTGCCAGAACCTCCACCTTGTTTGAGACAGAAAGATTTTTCTTATTTAGGCATACAAGTTGTTATTTTTTAAGGTAGTGAGAGATCCCATCATAACCTCAAAAAGTAAAGAGAGCACAATGAAGATGGAAAAGAGGTATCTTCCCTTCTTCCCAAAGCAGATTAAAAAAATAACTTGGAGGAAAACCAAGCAAGTTTAGAAACTAGTTACTCTGAAGCTCTTCCTCCCAGACAAAAGGAAACACCCTGAGGGCACAAGGGGAAAAGGGCACTATATTTAGAGAGAAACTTCTCCAAAGTACATGGGGTGCATAGTACACCTGGTAAAAAACTGTTGAGGCTTCTCAGCCACTGCTAAAGAGGCCCAAGTCCTACCAAAATAGGAAACCCTCACTGTTCTAGGGAATAAAAAAAAAGGAGAGCAAAGAGAAGAATGAGAACCAAGGTCTGCACCAGTTTGCTGCACGGGAAAGGCACATGGAAAAACCCACGTGAAGGAGGGGGGAATGGCTGAAGGCATGCTAAACCACGTGGAGCCAGGGACAGTGCATGCCCCACACCAGCCCTCAATCCAAGAGTCACATGTTTGTAGCTTCCCTTCCTAAAGGACTTGAGAGACACTTCCCATCACTGACCCAAAAAAACCCGCAGGACCCTGCCCATTAAGACAGTGCAGTAACAGAGCCTGGGGATCTATCCAGGATGGCTTGGGAATTCTGGGAGAGAAATATTCACAACCACACCTGATAATCCTCATCTCCTCCCCCAGAAAAAAAGCATTTTCTATAAGCACTCAGATCACCCATAAGCAAAACATCACCACACACATGAATTGGGGGTAAACTAAGAAACATGAGGCTATATCTTTCAAAAAAAAAAATGGGTTTTTACCCCTCTTCTTTCCTTCAGTTTTTAATCCAATGTTAAATCACGCTGTACAGGGAATGGCAAACAGCTTCAGAACACCACAGCCTCTCCCTGGGTTTCTGACAGGTCAGAGCTAGGTACACCACTTGCTGGCATGCAGACTGCTGAGATATGGCTCCCTCGCTGTGGCCAGGGCAGTGCCATGGACCCATAAGCTCTGTGGGGTGTTTCTGGGGTTTCAACCCTTTTTCAGCTCTGTGGCACTTGTATATAGTAGGGTTTAAGGGGAAGTTAATCTGCAGGTAATGACTGCTGTTTTGGGAGAGGTAATTACTCCTTCTTTGCTGCCAAAAATCACTCTAATAAGGAGCTAATATTTAAAAACTAAATAAAAAAAGGATTTAAAAAAAAATCCCAGCCCATTGTGTGCTTCAGCTCCACTAGGGACAAGGCCAATGCACAACTCCCACCAGCTGCCACTGCCTCCAGCAACATCCCCTCCCTTGGACAACAGCAGCAGATGACAGAGGCGAAGGACAAGAAAAGAGCAGCCACCAGGATCTGGCCGCATCCACCCAGTGCCACATTCCAGAACCAGATTCATCCTCTGGAAGACCCCTTCCCCAAAGGCAAAGCAGCCCCATGGTCCTCTACCTGCTGCTGGTTGAGCTGCACGGCAAGGGGAGCCTGGTGGGGCTGAGATAGCTGGGTGGTCCCCAGTGAGGCGCACACACTGCCCAGAGCAACACCAAATCATAATAAACAAGTCCCTCGCACAAAGCTCTGTCAGTTCAGATTCCAGTTCAGCTGATATAATCTTCATCTTCTCTTTGAAAGAAAGGAGAAAAGAAAAGCAAAAAGAAAAAAACCAGACATCCTAAGGGAGAGGAGTAAGGCAAGCGATGGATTGATACTGCCCGTGTGTGTCTCAGCCCCCCAGTGTGGGGAAAATGTGCTGTTAATCAGCTGCCCCTCCCTGGGGAATACACTGATTTAATTACCTCCTGCTTGCACAGTCCATCTGCAATGCTGCTCACCCAAGACACTGCATGAGGAAGAAATACACTGAGCCTCAGCAGCCAGGCTGGAATGGGATGGGCAAGCAGAGCAAGAATCATCCCAGACCTGGTGTGGGGAGCGGGGGGGTGAATTGGTCCAGGGAGCCTGTGCAAGTGGGCTGTTTTCCAGTCCCACGTGAGCAAGAGGCAGATAGCATCAGAGGGCATCACTGCCCCACCAGAGCCACAGGCACTGCAGAGGAGATGGATCCATCAAGGAGTCACCTTTCCTCTGTCTGAAACACAAGCTTATTTTGGAGGAAAAAAAATCAAAGGCATGCAATGGGCAACAAACGGGTTTCCTTTTAGGAGAGGGGAGAAAGAGCCAGATGAAATGGAGATGCCCAGTCAGCAGGTGTCATTCCACAGCCCCTGCCCCTCACCAGGCTGCATGGCACAGACCCCACCACGTGAGCACATCTCTCCAACCCTCTGATTGTCATGCTGCTGGCATTCTGCACCATTAATCTGGGATGTGTTGGAGCACCCCTCTAATGCAGACAGATATTTTCCAGAGCTTCTCTTCTGCAATGCTTACGAATGTGACAAAGGCAGAGCACAGAAGGGCAGAGACCTGGTCCAGCTCCTGGGAGGGGAGAGCTGCAACAAGTGCATCCACCCTCAAAGTGACTCATTGGACAGTCACTTGGAAGCAGCTTCAGCACAAGACGTGGGTTTCTGCTCTCCCACCTTGGGGGCAGCCGGGATGTTTAATAATTAATGGCTGCACACTCGCCTGCGAAGGCCGGCACAAAAAGCATCGCTACGTCTTTAACAGCTGCCAGCGATGGGAAACTCATTGGTGTGTGTGTTCGGAGGGGAAGAAGGTTAAGATGATTAACTGGTGCTAACAAGTTTAGGATGTGGAAGAAGTATTTTCTTGGACGTCCATCAAAGAGAGGATTGAATGTTCCCTGGCGGAGGGGGGGAGGTATGTGTTTAACAGATGAGGTTTCTGCCTCCCAAAGCCCGCCCAGCCCCGCATGATGCAACCTCTCCCTTTTTAAGGCTGCCTCTGCCCCTGTACCATCAGTGTACCTGTGGCCTCAGCCTGGCAGGAGGGATGAAAGGCGATCCGGGGGGAAGGAAAGCTGCTCCTCCACTCTTCCTGTTGATCTGCATCCTGGGACACCCTTGGGCACCAGCGGGTCAGCCTGGTCCTTAGTGCCCACAGGGAAAAGGTGTGGGCAGATGCCCGGAAAAGCCAAGAGGGAATCAGGTATCACCACACTGCAACCAGACACCCTGGAGAGGAGGACTCCTCATGGGCTTCTGCACCCCACTGCAAAGCCCTTCTCTGCCCTACTACAGGGACACCAAAGTGAGCCATCCTGCCACCAGCCCACATTTTTACCTCCCCATCGCCCTCAACCGCGTGGCACCACCCCACCACTGGAGCAGAAATCCCCTCGCAAACAGCTTTGGAGCGAGCCACTTGGCCCCTGCGATGCCTCCCTTGGCCCATCCCGGGTATCCACGGCGCTCTTCGGCACCGCGCCCCGCCAGGCTCGTACGGCTCGCCCTCATTCCCCCCGGAGCTGCCAGCATGGGCAGCACACGCGAGACCCACGTCGCGGGGCCCGGACGTGCGTCAGACACTGACGCAAACCATCCCGGCCATGTGCACACACAGCCCGGGCCTGGGAAAGATCCCCCAACCCCGGTAGCACGCTCGTGCTCAATCAAAGCCGTCGCCGTACAGTAGCGGCGCAATGTGCTCCTCGGGTTTCCTCAGCCAGCTGGGATGTTTTTGCCTCGCTTTGTCAGGGCGCTGATTTATGCCCATATGTACCATATACATTGTAAGCACAGGCACGCAATGGTGTAAACACTTCTACCAAACATCTGTACACAAACCCATCAAATATGCAGAAGCTCCCTGCTGCAGCCCTCAACGTGCGCCCCAGCTGCCCCACAGGCAACCTGTCGGGCCCTGGCCTGGGTTTGGGGTGCCACGTGCCACTAGATCTGTTATTCAGACACGGCTGGACAGGGACAGTAAAGGTCACAGAGGGACCATTACCTGATAAAAATCAGCACAGCCAAAGTGCTTTTCTGCTGCTTCAATCTGTGCTTTGGGCTGAAGCTCGTTGTGCCTGGTGTCTGCTCTGAAATAGCTTTCCTGTCCATTTAATCCTCAGTGTCTCTCTCTGCACCATTCTCTGCCTGGGGAAGAGGTTAGTTTATCCCTAGTTTTGCATGGAGAATGGCTGTACTGAACAATCAAGGTTTATCTGGGGCTGGGATAAAACATTTGGGCTATAATCTACACCTTTAAAGTTAATGCTTGTCCCACCAAGACTCATGCAGACCTGAACATAGATGTTCACCTGTTTGCACCTTTGGGCAGAGCTCAGCCTCCAGAGACAAAGTCCCGCAGCAATTCTGTGTGTTTGGAGGAAGCAAGTCTAAAATAAAAAAGCCTGAAGTTTAAAATAAGAAGGCACAGAGGACAAAGAGAGGAGCCCTGGGGTGTGCAGGACACAGGCCTGAGAATGGCAAGAGGGAATTATATAAATAAGGAGAGGGGCGTAAAAAAAACAGGCCACCCTCTTACAGAGCACTTGTGCCCACTGCTGTGCCTCAGTGCCCTCCCTTTTCAATGCCTTGGCTGTTTCTAACCACATTTCGGATGGAGACGGAAAGGCAGAGGTTCTTGCCATCCAAACTCCACCAGCATGGCAGCACCAGAGGGATGTTCTAAGTCCTCCATCCACTTTGCAGCCCAGGCCACAGTCACAGCTGTATTAATGGCATACACAAGCCCTCCTAGTCTGCACTGAGACAACAACAGCAGGTTCATTAAGATCAATTAAACACTCCTTAATAAAGTCAGTTTAAATCCCACACGCAGACTAAGCCGGATGAGATGGTGCTTAGAGGCATAAGGAACATCATCCTTGCTTCCTCTTACTGTCCCTCACCATGGATGTGGCAACCTCCAGGTGACAAAAGCCAAGGTGGGGGTGACTCCTCGAGCCACTCCAAGCAGTTGTGTAAGAGCACAGCAGCCTACGTGTTCAGAGAAAGAGAGTTAAGCGACCAAACAAACTATTTGTTGTTTTCCTGAATTGTTCATCCTTGTCTATTCATAACTGCTCACAGAATCCGTGGAATTCATTGTGTGGTTTGCATCTTCAAAACAAATGAAACAACAGTATGTCTAAACCAAACAAACGCCAACCCAAAATACAGCCAGCAGGCCAGGGCGCATGAGCAACCTTCTAGGCTGAAGTGTGTGTATACTCTGGAGGGCCCAAAAAATGTGGATGGGGGAATATATTTAAATTTCAAGGAATAATAGAATTCCCAGGGAGATGTCTTACAAAGGGGAGAAGGGGGGAAAAAGAGGAATACCATTTAAGCAATGATTATGCTGCAATTTTAGTTCCAGATGTGCCGGGGGGATGGCGTGCCAGAGAATCACATTTTCTGACACAGCAACGTGCTGCTGTGGCTGTAGTGGTGCTGGGTGCCCATCCGTGGCACTGCTCCCTCCAGGTCCCAGCTCTCCGGCCAGCCTGGCCACGAGGGCTTTGCCAGTGCATTCAAGGGAAAACAGGCAATTCAGAAAGCTCAGGGCTTTTGGCAAGGAGTGCCTGCTTGAGATAAAAGTCCTCTTTTCCAATTTTTTTGTTAGCGCTTGTCTGCGTTCAGGCACTTTCAAAGCTGAAAACACCTTTTGCACAGTCAGCATAGAAAGTACCAGTTGACTTACCATCCTGAAAAGGGGTTCAACACAAAACCATAGCATTTCAACTAGTTCACTGCACCTCCTGACTGGAGAGCCATGAGGATGAGTGTTTCATTGCACCCTCCCACCTCAATGCTCCTCATGGCTCTCAGCCAAAGCCTCCAACATAGCTCATGGCTGCTGATGTTTAAATAGCTGGAGTGACCCTTTCACACCAGGGATCCCAAACACCTTCTCCACCTCTCAGTGCTCACCACAGTATTCAGGCTTTTAACCTCATGGGAGCCCCCAAGCAGCATTAAAACACTGGCACAGATTGCCCAGAGAAGCTGTGGCTGCCCCATCCCTGGAAGAGTCCAAGGCCAGGCTGGACAGGGCTTGGCACAACCTGGTCTAGTGGACGGTGTCCCTGCCCATGGCAGAGGGTTGGAACTAGACGATCTTTTAAGGTCCCTTCCAACCTAAAGCAGATTCCATGATCTGTCCAAGCAGCCCCAGCAAGATGAAAAAGGATCCTGTTAAACATCACAGCAAGAAAACATAAAAGCCATGAAAACCATCTGGCAAGAGAGGAGCATGCCAGCTAAGATGTGGGGAGCAGGCAGGACTCAGGTACTGTCCCCTTTTTTTGGCTGATCTTCACAGAGACATCTAGGGAGAAGATATGAATCCCAAGGGAGAAATAATGCGTCCACTTGGATGCAATATTCTGCCTGCATAGTGCAGGGTTGAGCCTCAGCCCATGCTGCCCAGGGGTCTCCCCCTGCTCCAGCCATCCCCATCACTCCCCTCATCCTGCCTTTCCCAGCATTTTTTCCTCCCTCTGCAGCTGCCTGTGGGCCAGGCAGGGGTCGGGACATGGGAAATCCTGCTGCCTCCCATCAGCTGGCCCTGGGTGACACATCCTGGGTGGGAGCCAGAGCCCAGCTGCAGCCTCACGCTGTTTCTTGCTGGCCTCCTCCAGCAGCTGCCAGAGTGCCAAGGGGTCTGGACAGCACGGGAGGGGTGTACCCAAGGAGGAGAGCAGAATGCCTGGATCAGCGTGCACAACATGTGGCACTCATTCCCCGGGTGCAACTGGGGCCACCGCCACACCTTGGCTCCTGCAGGGCTCCCTGCAAGAGGGGGAACAGCCGCAGCATTTTTGAGTTGCAGCATCTCCTGCTGGAATTCCTGTAAGGTCAACCTCAGCTGAAGAGCGGCCAAGCAGCTTTCCCTGCGCCCCAGGCTGGGGCAAACAGGGAATGCGGGTGAAATTTTGTATGAGAAGAAATGTCCAGGGGACATTCCTTTGCAAAGCCTCACAGACATTCCCGAGAATACCCCAGTTCCCAGCCAATGCCAAAATCCTTGCAGCTGCCCCACACCAAGCCCCTATAACAGCAAAAGGTACACTGGTTTGTGGCAGGGTTGTACAACCTCCCTCTGACTGCCAGTCCCAGATCCCAAGAGCTGCCTCCTCCTGCAGCCCAGGTCCCTCCTCTGCCCCCGAAGTGCTGCCACAGGGAGGGATGGAAAAGTCATTCGGCATCCCTCTGAGCTGCTTCCCTGCTTCCATGGCTGACCGCCTCCGGCACCGCAGGCTCCCAACCTGCCCAAGGAGAAACTGGACCAAAACAAGCATTGTGGGGGCAGACAGAAAACAGCCAGCTTTTTTTTTTTTCCTTTTCTTTTCTTTTTCTTTTTTAAGGGATAGTGAAGACCAGAGCAGAGAGCCAGCAGAGTGAAAAACAGCCACGTGGGGACCAGAGCTGAAGAGAGGAAGATGGAAAAGGACTAACAGAATCACAATATACCAAATACACAAGCACCCACCTCCGCCAGGAAGGCTGTGGGAAGGGATTTTGGTGTAATCCCTGGCTTTTTGAGGCTGTCCAGGCAGACACAGTCTGGATCTGCAACTGCATCAGGATTAGACCTGATTTAAGGAAAAATCTAAGGAAATCTTAGATTAGACCTGATCTATGGAAAGCTTAGATATTTTCCTCTGTCAACTTGAAACACAATGCTTTCCCTCACAGCATTTTGCTACTACATGGATGAAATCAAGGGCAGTCAGAGGCTGTAAGAGGATCCCCCAGACTCAGGTAGATCTCAACCACATCCACACACCATATGGAAAAGCATCTGCTCAGACCCAGAAAAATTCCCCCAGTCTCTCCCCAGCATGCAAAAACCTCAGATCAAAACCTGTGCTGAGCTCCCTGCCCACACTTGGCCCCAGCACAGTGCAGGGTCTCGGGGTGGTGAATAGCTGGGTACAGTTATTGCTGTCACTGAGCCTTAGGTTCGCCTTCCTAGCCTGTGCAAAGTTGTCCCACATCAGTCTGGCAGACTGTGGGGACAAAAGGAATCACACAGGTGATCTATCAGACAAAGAGAACAGAGTCATTGGTTACCCAGAAAGGTTGTACTAAACTTAAAGACTGTGTCCTCCCCACAAAGACACCACTGGGAAAGCCCATAGCAACACATCACAGGTAGTCACACCCACCCCCAGCCCAAGTGATCTGAAGTAGCAGCTTCCCAGTCAAAGGAAACTTATATTTCCTTATCATCTGCTCTAAATACAGCTGTGCTGTTTTCCTGGCCATGTTATTCCTACGGTCCTTATCACACACACTCAGATATCCACAGCACAGTCACACTTCACAACCTTCTCGCTCTCCTATTCCCAGCTTTTCCAAAACATGAACATTCACAACCCTATGTGTTCTGAAGCTCTTCTATGGCAATGGGTGACACTGCCCTGGACCTCCACATCCGCACTGAACAGGTCAGCAAATGAACTTGTCTTCCTTTTCCCCTTCTCTGCCATGCAGGGACCTGGCTCGCAGTTCAGGGTGAACTCAAATGTCACTTCTGATAAACATTTATTTTTGCTGAGGAGCATGATGTGTTTATAGGCAGTCAAGTGGGCCAGTGAGAAGCAATGGGCATGCGCCAAGTCTTGCAACATCTTGACGCTTCTGAATACCTTGGTGTCCCACAAAAGTCACGTTGTCTGGTCCTTGGGGCATTTTGAACACAAGGGGAAAACACATCGGGGAAAAGGATTCCCAAGGTCCCCAGGCTGGAAGAGAGACCACATTGAAACAGCACAAGAGTGTATTCAGGTGGCCTGCATTGCATCAGCCTGGAGACCAAAGGGAGATACCCTTGAGCAAAAGGTCTGAGACAAGACTGCAGCCAGATGAAGGTGCCTTCATTTCTACACTGCTCCAAGCCAATCAAGACTTCACCTGCCGCAACACCAGCTTTAGACCATGGTTTTATTTCCCTTGACAGATTAGCTGACAGGGTGGGGGAAAATTTTACATATAGTTTCTCTATCTGCAGAATATTTGATGAAGATGAGCAAGTTTGACAGGCAAAAAGGAAGCCTGAACTTTTCTGAGACATCACTATTGGCCTCCTGATTCAAAGCTGTCATTCAGCAATAACATGAGCTTAACTGAATGAGTTTGGTACCCAAGTGTTATGAGAAATCTATCACCGACCTCTGCTGAAGTTTCCCAAGGGATGTGGGTGCCTGTAACCAAGTATAATCATCATGATGCTGAAATACTTGGCTGATTCATCTATCACACATATGGTGCAGGGGGGTCACATTCAGATGGCCTCAAAATCAGTGAATCCCTTTTTTTCTCTGCTCTGCATTCAAGTTCTAAGTTTCCTTCTCCAAGATGGCTCAGAAACACCAGGAGGATATTCATTCCTGTGGTTTTATGGCATTTACATGTCAAGTCTAGGCAAGAACTTGAAAATGGAGTAGGGCTATGATTTGTGTTCCCACTGGAGGAAAAAGCTTGATATTTAAAAACAGCAGAGCCCAGTTTTGATCTGTTCTTTAGAGAACTGATACTTAGAAGGCATTTCATCTGTACTGTCTTTTAAATTTAAACCAAAATAGCTCCTGTTGTTTCTTTCTGGGACTAAAAAGAAGGTCCAACAGTCCTGATCCAGACTAGTCAAATCAGGATTTTACCCATGTTCTACAAATCTGGAAGTTGGATTTTAGTTCTTTTCCGTCATAAACCTGTACAGCTTTACCTCTTCCTTTTACAAGTTGACACCTTGCAAAGCCATTTTAGCATGGCAAGAGACTGTACCTCCTATGTCTGTACTCAGATGTAAATACAGTGATTTTGAGACATTACCTGCAGCAAAGAGAATTCCCTCTGTAATTTCATGCACCATTATCCTGCTGCTGACCACATGTAAATACACTTTGATATGTGTACCACCAGACAGTGTCAAACACCTCACATTGGGCACCAAAGAGAACCGAAGGAGGAAACACAGAAAATGGAAATGCTGCTTTCATGTGCTCATTCAGACACAGCTTTCCCTGCCTCATTCTTTGCAAAATGAGCTTCAGATACCCAGTTTGAATATGCAAATTCAAACTGTCCCAAAACTTCAGCTTCAGATGTGAGTGGAAGCTGGCACTTCTCTGTTATTTTTCTACACAGTCAAATGCATCAAAAACAATGAAGAAAGGCTGAATGATTTACAGTCATGGAATGAAATGCCATTCACAAATGTTTCTTCCATAGCAATTTGTCACTTATTGTATTGAAACCACTTCAGAAGATGTGTCTCAAAGAGCCTTTTGATATTAGCATGATTAAAAACATAATGCAGTTAAGCAATCCCATAATATTTCTGTATGTTATACAAGTGGGACCTCGAGTGACCACTTCATTGAGCCCCCTCATAAATGGTCACTTCTAGCAGAAGGCTGTTATTCTGCAAGATGCCTCAGATAGTCATAGAGCACCAAGGAATTCAAATCTTCTCACCTCAGAGGCATTTTGGTTCACCAAAACTCAGCTTCAGTTTTGGGTCTAGCTTATGTGTCTCACACCTTCTGAAATCAGCTAAGAAAGATACACCTCCCAAGAGCAGCTCTGTCCACTTCAACACTGATGTCTAAAATCACTGGGAATCTTTGCCTTTTAGATGCATCTTTCCCTCTTCATTGTTTATCTAAACATCTACTTGTTGTTTCTGTCATACCTTTATATTTACATACATGCCGAATTTGTTGTATACATCTCCACATCAATTTCCTATACCTCAAGCACACTGTTATGCAAACATACGTAACTTTGCGTTCATACATGGCATGACATTAAAAAAAGCCTCCAACGAGATGCAGACAAAAAAGCTCCTTCCAAAGTGCCAGCTGTCCCACATCCCTACCTGCTGGGCAGTTGCATCGCTGGTGCGTGTCTCGAACTTCTCGATGTCTTGGCAAGTGGAACTTCAATTTCTGTCAAGAGAGGAAAAACAGAAGGAGGATTAATTTAGAGCATCAAAACCAAAGCCTCAAATTCTTGGAAAAGCGGGACTGAGGGGGATGCTGCCCAAGAGATGGGAAAGACAGGGCAGAACAGTTTGGGAATGAAGAAAGGCATTAAAGTTCATAGTATTTAAATAGAAATGTGGGGTTTGATTGAAAGCAGGCTAGGAAGTTTCGTAATGGCCTCCAAATGTGGTCCTTACAGGCATTACAAAACCAAGAGCTGGCAGTGGCAAAGAAGTTGGTGACTGTGTCCTTGTGAAAAAGCCGCATTTCTCAGAAGACCCACTTGGCAGACAAAAAAATGAAGATCTGAAGCAGGTACTCTTCCCCCCTGTGGCAGACTCCTCTTGCTAATGGAGACACCTGGACAGACAGAAGGGTCCCACCAAAAAATCATGGCTAAAGTGGAACTAAGAATAGCAATAGCATCTCCTGAAACCTTCAGAGGCTACAAAACTTAACTTTTCTCTAAGTGCAGAACACAATAAAACCTAACAAGTTTCCACAATGCAGAATTGTGTCAAAATGTTCATTTCCCATGAGTCTGGATTTCTAATGGTGCCAGTATGTCAGTCTCCTGCTCTCTGGGCCCATCTGTGTATCTCACTAAGGGCCAGTAGAGTCTACCTGAGGTCACCGAATCTTCCCTCACTGGAATGTCATTAAAATTAACCCATGTCCTGAGCCAAGTGTGCTTTAGGGACAGCATCCTCATCACCCCTCACAGACTTTATTAAAATAGCCATAATTTATTGAAGAAAATGCAAATCAATTCCAATAAGTTATTCATTAATGCCTGCGAACCACACTTGGTTAATGATTTGAGATGATCTTGGAAAACTGAACTGCTGGGGTGCCTGTGCTAAGGAGTCACTCCCCCTTCCCTTATAACCCTCAAGTCCAGCTTCCCATCCCGAGTACACCTTCCTATTGTTTTAGTTACTTCACAACTGGGCCAACATTCCAAGAGAAATAGATTAAGGTGGACACAAGAGAAGCCCATGCCCAGGATCATATAGAAATTTTCACAAGTAACCAAACACCCGCCTGCAAGAAGGCATCAGTTTGGAGGAAATTCCTTTTAGAGAGGAACAAAGTAAAGCAACTTGGTTCTGCCTGGATGAGAGAAGGCAGAACTGGCTGGAACACTTCCATTTTTCCCACTTTGAAATGACTGGCTTCCTTATTGTGAGTCAAAAGTAGCAAGGGTTGTTGTGACTGACTAGAAATCGGATATTTTCAGAGCTTCATTTTGCATGGTACACTGAAATGTTTTGATAGCAAGTTGACTTGATACCAGGCTGAGGAGAGGCTTTCAGGAGAGAATTGCTGGTTCCCATAGAGCATTTTATCTGTGTTTACCTTTTCGGTTTAAAAGTACTGATATGTGAATCTTGGCATTTGGGCACATTCCCATCTAGCTGCTACCCCTCTGATGGCACAGCTCTGCAGCACTGAATCACTTTGTGCTAATGGTCAAACATGGGCACAAACAGGACACAGGAGCCTTTATTTGGATACTCACACTGGTATGTAGGCATACACATTCCCATTTCCATCTACACAAGTGCCAACCAAAATGTCTCGGTGCGAGACTGCCACATTTGGGTGGGTTTCCCATGTTTGGGAATCGGGTTCAGCAAAGGGAGGGGTGATGGCTCGCAAAGTCAGGAGCGGAAAGTAATTTCCTAACCAGCAAGGGTCCAAACACCCCGGCTGCAGCAGGGCCCCTTGAAGGACAGAAATCTGCAAGGAAACATGGAACAAATCCCCGCCCCATCAAGTGCAGTGTCACTGGAGGGCTAAGGGGGAGCAGCTACCTTTGGGTGTGCTGCAGGAGGCCTTGGCTGGGTTGCTGTGCCAGCATACAAGGAGAAGAGCACAACTGGACTTATCAGGGAAATGATGACCCAGCAGGACTTGAGCATAACTGGGAACGGAACAGGAACGATAACATTTCCCTGAGACTTTATCTGCAGGGTCAGAGTAGTGGAAAGACCTGGGACTACTGAAATAGCCTTCTCAAGGATGGGGGGCCCCTCAGGAGGGAGGTGTGGGTGCTGCTGGGCAGGGCTGGGAGCACAGCCCTGTGCACCATGACCATCAGCCATCTGGTACCCACCAGCATTTGGCATTTTCCCCTTCCCTGGTACCTCCCTTGAGCCCAAGAGCTCTGCACATCCCTGGGGAGTGCAAAGGGCAGTGGTGCCGTGGGATTGCTCCCCTCCAGTAGGAGGCAAACCCTACCAGGAATTTAGGAGTGTCTGGAGTTCAGTTTCCAGCACAGTCTATTAAACAAACACTGACTGCCACACAAAAAAAATCCTTGGCTTCTGGAGACCTCAGTTTAACTTTGGGTTGAGAAGGTGAAACAAAATTTTCTGGCCTTTTCTGCTTCCCTCGTTACCACTGTGCAAAATATTGCCTGATCCAGCAGAGCAAAACAAACGGGCTTCCCTCTAAAAACGATGTTTTCAAGGTAAAACCTTCATTCCTAGACAACACAAAACCATTCAATTTTAGGCCAAGGCAAACTCCTGTAAGCAAAATTAAAAGAAGGTGGGCTCTGGGAATCCAGGGTTTGCCATCTCCTTCCTTGGATCTGGGGTTTGCTTTTTCACCTCGGGGATACCTGGAGCACATAACATCAAGGGCAGCAATTGGCTCCCTCTTGCCTTGGCAGAAACACTGAAAACACTTCCTATAGAGAGGATTGCCTTGTCAGCAGAGCCGGCTTGCTCTTGCCTGTCATGTTTTCCAGTGACATAACAGCTGCACCTTCCCCCTACACCTAGGAATGTTGTAGTTGAAAAAGCCTTCACCAGGGCTGGAGCCAGAGCTGACCAGCTCTGACTGCGCAGCTCTGTGTATTTAGGGAGCCATCGCACATCACTGAGCGTGGAGGAAAGGGGAAAACCCTCTGCCTGCAAAAGGGCAAGGCCAACAAGGTCAGGCTGAAACATGTGCTGGGGATGGCAGTAAAGCCAGCATGGGGTTTTCCCGTGGGTTAACTCACTGCAAGCGTGACAGGACACGGGTGGACACAGCAGAGAAAGCAAGACCTCTTCTGACATTAAAGGACCCTGGCTGTGGTGTCCTAAACCTTGCAAGTGCCCGTCTATTTCGGATGGGCACTTGAGATTGGGGGAGAAGGAGTGCACTTCTTCAAAGGGGGCAGATTAATAGCTCTTTAGCATTCCTAGTTGTTTGCAGTCACCCGGGGAGGTGAAATCATTTCCCACCGCTATCTCCAACAGCTAAAAGAAACACATCTTAAATAGATAATCTATTACAACCATCAGGAGGATTTCAAGGGTGGGTGGTTTTGTTAACTCTTATTGTTTTATCTCCAATTTCACTGTTTTTTCTTAAAGGCCCAGCTCCTAGAATCACGGGACCACGAGGCACAGAGCAAAAGCAAAGAGGGAGTCCTCCCGGACAGAGCAAAAAAGCTTGGAAATAACACCATCTAGGTGCAGGGATTGCAAGCAGCTGAACGGCAATGGGACTGAACTACCAGAGAAGCTGAAAGAAAAAAACAGATCTGCTAGTCCGGGGTGGAAAACACTAAGGTAAAGATAGAGGCAGGGTTGAGAGCAAGCTTGCAGACCCCTGGAAGCAGAACTGAGCAGTGTGCTCTGAGATAACACATAAAAGGAGGGGGGAAAAAAAAGCTCTAAGTCCAGAGGGAAAGGGAGTTTACAGGTGTTCCTCCTTTGCTTGCAAAAGTAAGGAAAGAGTCCCAGCGAAAAGAGACTACTGGGGAAGCAGTGAAGATCGATGCTTCCCCCTCGTATTCACAAGCACCGTCCCTGAACCCCTTCAGCATCACTAAAGCCACAGCAAATACCTTCAACACAAGCCCCTGAGAGGCTGAGCACACTCATCACAGTGCTGATCATCCCCTAGGCTGTACAGGATACCTGCCATTGTGTTACACAGACACAATTCTATCTCTGCAAGCTCACAAATTCTGGGATTTTTGTTTTCCTAGCAGCAGCAATGAATCCATCCTGTTCTCCACCCTGATGAGCTTTTGGTAAATGAAATAGTACCAAATGTTACCCAGCACGGGAAAGGACCCTGTTTCCTTCTTGGAAAGCTTTACCTCTCCTGCAAATAAGAGTTTATTTGTGCTCTTTGTATGATTTTATGATGTCTCATAAATGCAGAGGAATTCCTACGAGAAGTTAAAGTTCCCCCTGAACTACCTGTGTCTGGCCCATTCTGCACAGATGTTTTTATAGGAAAACCTAGTCAATCTGTGTCTGGTAAAAAATTCTCCTCTGGTATTCACCTACACAGGCAGAGGTTTACACAGTAGTGAGTGAAGCACTGGTTAAGCTGCCTCTGGGAAAGCATCTGCCACCCTCTCCTTGCTCCTCCTGAACTGAGATGGAAATACTGCCACAGCCAGCCATAGGTGCTCAAAAACCAGGCTCCAAGATCAAGAAAACACCCCCATCAGCTGTCTTAAAATTAATATTTTAAGCAAACCAACCCAGCTCCTCTCCCTGACAATGTGCACTATTCTTGCATCTCTAGAAGAAAGGCACCTAACAGAACTTCGGCATTTTGCACTTTTCAGTGCAATCCATATGATGTCCCTCACAGACCCTTGGGGAACATCCAGGGCACACCTGGGCATAGACATGGCACAGACTGGAGGCCATTACACACTCCAGCTCAGGGCACAGTGCCATACAGGTTTTGAGAATAACCTTAGAGCTCTTCCATCAGCCCTCACCGACTTGGCTTCTTTATTTCCCTCCAGCTGATCTTCACAGCCATCAGAGCTAGAAATGGGGCTCCCATGCCGTGGCTCCCCTTACCTCTTAGCTCCCTGCCCACCTCAGACCAGCTTTTTCCAAAGCTGGAGTTCCTTTAAAGCTTCGCTGTTTTATTTTGTGATGGATAACACTGAGCTGGCAGCTGTGAAACCCATTAAGGTCGAAACACCAGGAAACACTGTGAGGATGTGGCAATGAGAAGCAGTGAGAGTCTGAGCAGGGGGGAATGAATATCCCGCTTTCACGTCCATCACAGCAAGCCCATTCGTGGCCCCTCTCCCCCAGTCACGCTCGGCACAGTCTTCTGCTTTCCTTATTTTTTTTTTCCACCATCCTTTTCCTGCTCCTCTTTATCTTCCCTGTTTTCCTCCATCCTTGCCCCTCACCAGCCAGTCCAGGGAATCTATCCCACTTCAGACACAATGAAAAAGAAGACGAGGGAGATTTGTTTTTCTTTCCTAAGCAAAAGCCCCATATGCCACCTCACCATCTGTCCACCAGCAGACCCCCACCCTGGACCATGACAGTGCCTCTGGCTGAGTGTGGAGGTCTGAGGTTTAGGAGCTTAGGGGAAGTGGGCAGTGGATCCGGGGAGGGTCTCTCCCTCCCCAGGGAGCACAGCCCTCCTCCCTCCACGGGCAGCAGACCTTTCCAGGTATAAAGGGACAGGAGACTTATGCCAGGCATTCCTGCTCCTCCACAGGCTCCGGGCACTTTTCTCCAAGCTCTTTTTGAAGCTGTGGAGCTAGTAACCCTGGTGGTACCCGGGAGCAAGTGCTGGCACCTCAAGCAGTCATTCCTGTCCCATGCTGCTCCCTGCGAGGGGGACTGGGGCCACCTCCGGAGCTGCTCAGAAAACAGGGGTGCAGCCTGGCACACGGGCATCATGAGAGCCCCATTTCCTCGCTAAGCCGAGCTAAAAAAAGGCGGAAAGGTGCCGCAGCCAGCAGAGCCCGCAGGACACAGGGGGCCATCCGGCCCCGGGCACCGCTCCCGAGAGGCATCCTGTAGCACTTCTCAAATCACTTGGTAGAGATAAACTGCGACTTCCCAGCAGATTCATGCCAGCAGCAACAGGGGGATCGCTGCATGTTATCCCTTGCCCGGTGGTGGGGAAGTAGTCCCTGCTCAAGGGTGCAACCGCAAGGCACAGGTCCAGCCACTTGCAATGCTTCTGCCTCCCCAAAAACCTTATTTTTAAGGGGGGTACTGACCCTGTCTTCCCCTCATTCCTCATCCAAAGAGGCAACTCAAAACCGTATTTCTGTTTCCACAGTGTTTGCTAACTCGAGGTTCACAGCTTTTAGCTGCATACCCCAGCCAGCCCAGGGACTGCTCTCACAAGACCCATAAACAGAAGCCGAGACTGTCAGCTGTAGGTTTAAACTCCTCACCACAGAGCTTCGCTGCTCCTAGAAAGCAGGAGGGGGGTCCCAGGTCACCCCAGGTGCCAAGCAGCACTGCCCAAGGCAGGTCCCAATAGCTGCCGCTCTGATCATCCTATTCCTCACCTCGTTTGGCAATAGCAGCACACCAGGGGATTTTTTTCAGACACAAACAGTTTTTGGGCTAGCCCCAGGGATCCCTCCAGCGTGACTCAGGCCAAAGCTGGAGTAAACAGAGAAAAGGAGAGGTGGGTGGAAACAGCTCCAGTTCCAAATTTCAGCCCCGAGCCTCCCCCTGAGCTGTGGGAACAGGTCAGTGTGGACCTGTCTGAAGAGTTCAGAGACATGAACCACCATCTGCTCCCTGACATGTCAACACTGCTTCAAAGCCCAACAAGGCAAGGAAAACTGTAGGATACTCATCTCGCCCAGGGTAGAGGCGCCCAGACAGCCCCCAGCAGCATCAACACAGTAAAAGGGTGTCAGCAACAAAAATCTGCACTTTTGAGCCTTCTTTATTGACCTGCTGAAGCCAACAGGAGCATTGCCCCTTCCTCAGAGGAGAGCCCACAGGGTCCCACGGAACTTAGATGAGGCTCAAGCAGGTATAACACAGCCACATGCTCTGTACTAGTGCTCTGGCAGTACCAGTTTATCTCATTTTCTTGAGTCAGGAGCTATGGAAGGGGTCAGGGCTGGCATAGCAATCAAGCCAGCCCATCACAACATAGGTGTGTTTGCAATTACCTCCTCCCATAGCCACACTGGCTGCAACCTGCCTTGCCTGCCCCCCTCCCAGGGCTCAAACACACACTGAATTCCCAGGTTTAACCACTACCTCTAGTTCTAACCCTTTCAGCAGGCAAGGCTACTGAACGGAGAGGGCTGGAGGTTCTTCCCTCCCTGCCAGGACCAGGGATGAGGTTTTCCTCTTTGCAAAGTGCGGGGTTCCACCACAGTGCAGGTTGGAGAAGAGAGAAGCAAACACCAGGCGAGTTTGAGAGGTGGGAGGGACCTGAAGAAACAAGGGGATTCAACCTAGCAGCAGCATCACTTGTGCAGAGATATGTTTTTAAAGAAGGGGGGGAAACAAACCGATAACACAACTATGCAAGCATACATATGCTTAAAATCTATAGCATGGCAAACTATATATGCAAAATGAAAAGGCACCGACCTCATCAAGCAGTTGGTCAACTCTTCCCAAAATAGCTGTCTCCATTTGGTCTGCTGAAAGCCAGGCAGGGAGCTGTGTGGGTCTGTCCGCTTCCAAGTGGGACACCCGGGACTGCAGATCAGAGGTCCGAAAGTACAGCAAGAGGCTCAGCACCAGTGAAAGCAGGGAGACGCCGGGCAGCCCCGAGCCCAGCAGGAGAGGGAGGCGGCAGCATCTCTCCCCATCGCCGGTCCTGGGGGGAGTCACACACCCCCTGTCAAAAGCTGCTTCGTCGACGCCTTTCCAGCTCTTCTCCTCCAACATTCCCTCCCTGTCCTGAGAAACAATAAATAAATAAATAGAATAAAGAAAGCCTCGCTCCTACTCCAAGAAGCACAATCCAGAAGGCATAGAAAAAGAGCATCCAAGGGGATCCCAGTGCCAGCAAATGACAAATGACAGCAATAACGACAAAAGTGGATGGAGCGGGGGGTTGCCTTTAAAAAAATAAAAATAAAATCACACGCACATAAAAGGGGTGCAGAAAAAAAAAGGGGATCCAACTGCAGCAAAGAGCGCAAGAGGGAAAAAATAATCTGATCAAGTTTGGGTGTTTTTGTTTTTTTCTCCTGTGTTTCAGTCTTTTGGTTCGCTGGTAGGTTTTTGATTCCTTCTAAGCTGCCGGTTTCAGTTCCTTCGCAGACTGGCCAGGAGCTCGCACATGAAAGTCCCCATTAGAGAGAGGTAATTCTCAGCTGCTCGGGCGACGCTGTGCTCTGGCTGATCGCGGCTCCCCTGTAACATGACACACTCCCTCCGAACTACGGGGCTGGGATGAGCGAGCTGCGCGGCTTCCCAAAGTAACCTCCTCTGCTCGCCCTCTCTCCCCACCTCTCCCTTGCTGCATGATTTATTTATTTATGCAAAGCGCCGGGGTGGGATCGGGCAGTGGGACGCCCCTGTCCCGCTCGGTCCCCAAACCACCTCTCAGCCGCCAGCCCTTCCTTTGAAGTGACTCTCGCCGAGGTTATTTATAGTGGCAGGAAAGAGATTGTAAAGCAGAGGCTGGGCTCACACCAGCCTGCGCCTTCCTTTCCTCCCCGCAGCCGGGAGCGCTTTATGGGATGGTACAAACGGGTTGTCGCGTCCCCCACGCAGATCCTGGGGCATCCCCGAGGCACCAGCGGTGGGGTATTTTGGCCCTGATATTTTGAGGAGAGCAGCCAGGCAGGGTGAGAAACAGAGGGGAACATTTGGAAACGTGAGCTGGCAGCTGAGGGCTCTGCAAGAAACAAGCGAAGGGCAGCGGGGAGAAACACCCCAAGCGGGCAAGCTGCGGTGCAAAGCGGGGAACTTTTGCGTCTTGATTTGGGGGTACAACCTGCCAAGGGTGTTCAGAGGAACTAATCTGCTGGGGCCCTCTAGTGAAGCGGAGCTCCCCATCATGTCCTCCCTGTTGTGTCAGGCACAGGGCACCAGACAGACAACCCTCTTTGGCAGGGAGCAGTCTCCCCAAAAGGTACAGTAGGGCAGCCCTGAGCCACGCATCTGGGAAACAAAGTCTCCTTCTGTTCTTCAGGAGCAAGGGAGGCCCACCTTTCCCCGTTTTTCTGAGCATAACTTACAGTATTTTATCCTCCAGGGTGACAGGCAGGCTCTGCTGAGTCCCTGCCTGTCTGTGTGTCCATTCTTTGATCCCCTCCTTGAGCACACTCAGCAGCGAAGCAGCACAGGGCTCACCATGGTGCACAGCCATTAAAACCCAGGCAGCAAATTGGTCTCTTAAAATCTGGCTCCCTTGTGGCTCTTTTGCTGTCATTTACACATTTTAAATGAAGATTTTGCGTGCAGTCTGTGCTGGAAATTACTGGCAGAGAAAACTCATATTCATCTCTGGCCCGGTCTCTGTTTCAGAGGACTGGAAGAAATAGACCTTCTGGGAGCAGGTTAACACGAGCTGTTTCTCCTCCACCAGACAAACCCTTGGAGGACCCGGTAGCACACAGCCCCAATTCTTTGAATGGCCTCATGCCTTTCACAGCCACTCGCTTCCTAAAATGGGGTTTTAGTGTCTGTGAGGCAGGAAATCCTTTCTTTATTTCTTTTAGCAGGTTTCTTGTCATCTCACTGCTCAAATTTGCACTGCTGTTCCAGAGTGCATGGAAAACACCCCTCTGATGGCTGCAGCCTTTCAACAGTTTCTCATTTGAGCAGGGCAGAGACATGTTACCCACATACCCAGCACACACTGGGTGTCTGTCTATCTGTGTGGAAGGGCAGCCACCCCTTCTCCTACCCCTTTTTCTTCCTTTCTCTTCCCTGCGTTAGCAGCCTATTTCTTTGTGAAAGGGAGTCTCTGAGGCTGTGGCTTTACCAGAGATAAACTATGGTCCATGGAGTTACTCAAGATACTATCTGCAATTACAGCAAATAAGCAGACAGTAAGAAATCAAGGGGATATACTTAGAGGCTGACAATACAGTGTTTGGAAAGCAGAGATCTACTCGGGGAAATGCCAGTTGGCACCTGGGATGCTGAGCATCCTATAGAGTGCTGAAGTACACTACCTAAGACTGGGGTTGAACTGCTGATCACTGCAGCTACCTGCCTGTGTTACACATAGTTTCACCTAAGGTTGTCTCTCTCTGTCTCCCCTTTACACCAGCCTAAGCACTAAAATCACAAAAAGCTGAAAACAGAAATCTGCTGGGTCTCTACATCTCATTTCCCCACACCAGCTGGGGAGAGCTCTCTGCTCTTTCACTCCGGTTTGTGATAGAGATCCTGCTGTCCAGACAGAAGCATCGCCTGAATGACTCTATAAGTGCCTTTTCCTGCCTCCCCGCCAGCCCCTCTCCAGCTGATCAGCTCATTTAGAGGGTATGTCATAGCTGCTGCAGGCTGGGAAGCCCTACTCAGCCGGGTTTCATGCGGAAGCCTTCGCTGCAGATGTGCAGGAGGGCAATTTTTCTATCCGTGAGGCATTAAGAAGCCCTGTCATCCCATGCCAATAGAAATGGACTAATTTAGCTACGAAGCTGAGCCAGCTGCGCATGTCACATCTGCAGTGCTGCTCGACAAACGAGCTGCCTCCAGGGATGGGCCCCAGCACACGGAGTCATCTCATCATTCCTTGGGTTGAGCATGGCCCAGCCTTCAGCTCTCTCCACAGCCTCCAAGGAGATGGGTGCTGGCCTGAAACCAGCCCCTCCTGCAAGTCTGTGTCTCTTGAGTAGAAGCGGATGTTCAGTTGCAATCAGGAGTGATTTCACTGACCGGTGACTCTTAGACCGCCCTCGATATGCTGAGCTTGAGGCTGTATCCCTCTCTCCTTGGGGAGGTTGATGCAATTCCTTACAAGAACAGTAAACCACACACTTCTGCCACTTCTAGCAGGTCCTCTGGGGTGGGTATGGACCTCAACACAAACACACAGTGAAATCCAGAGCAAATATAACCCATACATACCTCCCAAAGCAGCTGAATTTCTCTGTACAGTCAAAGAGTTTCCCACCTAGCACATGGCACTGGGGCAATTGATCAGTTGAAAATAGTTTGGCAAGCCTCCAGCTTGGTCTGTCTGTAGCTGGCACTGTCACTTTGTCCTTCTCAGGGGCATTTGTAGGTGGACAAAGTTTGCCTAGCCCTGCTCTTCAATAGACACACACTGCTCATGAAGGGGCACGATGTGCGGGGATTCCTCACAGGGCACAATGTGATCTCATTGCAGTAGACCCTCTTTGACCCAAGGTAGGTACAGTGGACATAAACCACTCCATGCCACAGGCCACAAATGGAAGGCCTGGACATAGTTAAGGTTCTTGCTTCTGTAAGCACAGTTCAAGTCAGCAAGGTACCTACAGCCCATCTTCACTTTGCCTGGAAAGGAGTGGATAGTATCAGCAGGCTTTCCTCACCTTCCTTTGCTTTAAGCACAACCCTTCATTAAAAAAAATAACGTGCTCTTCCTGTCACTAACTGGAAGTTGAAGCCAACTGCATGGCGATGGCCATGTGTTCAATCCCACCAGTAACCTCCTCTGCCTAAAGAGAGCTTCCCCTTTTCAGGCCACTTACTAGGGAGAAAAACCCCACCCCAGTTCTTTTTCTTTCTGTTCTGCCTCCTCCCTCCCACCTCCAGGAAATGTGGGGGTCTTAGTGTGCAAAATGAGCCATTAACTAGCAGCGGACATCTCCAGCTATTGTAAATATATTAACTCAAGGCCTTTCGCTGCATTCATTAGACTCAAGAACAACATCTGGAAACAGATGTTTTCTGCGCGCAAAGGAGAGAAGGGAGAAGAGTAAAAAAACAAGGACGGGGGAGGACTCATGCAAGTGGAAGTGCATGGTCTGCAGACCATCCCCTCTGCAAAACGCTGCTCAGATGGAGCACTAAAAGGGGGTTACGGTGAGCACAGCCATGTCCCTCCCAGGCAAACCAGTCAGAGTAGAGTGTCTATGGGGGGCCACCTGAGAGAAACAGCAATGGGGGAATAGAAAAACTCACATGAGCTTTCAGGGTCCTTGTGGGGAACAGCCATAGTGCTCTCACAGAAATGGGATACTGGAGCAGAGAGATTTGGGAGATTTTTTTTTTCCTTTCCTGGTCATGCACCACCACAGCACCCTGTCTGCCCCAAGCAGCCCTTGCTCAAAAGGCAAGCAGAGAGGAAACCTCCCATCCCAAGGACTGAAGGACCAAGGGGTCCTGCTCTGATGGGGAGTTCATGGCTCAAGTTTAGACAATATTTAGAGAGTTACATAGTGTTAACTAGGGACAAAAAGCAAGCAAGCACATGCATACTTAAAAATATATCCTATGGCATTATTGTGAAACTCAATGAGAAAGACTTTAGCTTAGGTAGCAGAGATGCCTAAGGTACAATAGAGGTCTGAGATCAAAGCTTGCATTTCTTTTGTGGGAAATGAAGTTGAACACACACCCTTGCTTTTTCTAAAAATTAAAACAAAATAGCCAACAAACAACTCCCCCCCCACACCCCCCCATTGAGCCCCCCACAAGCAGTATTTTGTCATCTTTAACCCCAAGTTCACAACAGTTATCTCCACCCCATGTCTCTGATATGCAGCTACACATGCTTTGCTAGTAAGGTCAGTAATATTGAGTATTACCTACCCAATTTGGCATTTGTTTATAGGAAGTATTAAGTAGCCTATGGAGCAGAACAATTCCCGCCCGAGGAGCTGCTCTAACCCATTGTGGAGTTATAGAATAAAGACACATTTGATCCTTTGGGAAAAGGGTTATGAAAATACATGGAAAAAATGTACTGTCCGCGCATAGTAATATCATGGCTGTTTTCAATCACTTGGTCTCCTACAAAACAAAGGGGCTCACTGCACAATATGAACTCCTACCATTGGTAGCAGTGAGGAAAGTAAGGAAGAAGCAGAGTTAGCAGTGGTCTGGCTGGGGGTTTATATTTTCATAACCCTAAAATGCCTGAGCTCATTGCTGCCTCCCTCCCATCAAAGCCAAACTGGCCTTGTGCAGCCTCAGTGGTGGGAACCTGTCCCCGAATCGTGTGGGAACAACCGAGCAGGGCTGGGCTGCATCAGGGGTGGGAGCCTGGCCAGCAGCACCTCCTGCAGGGGTTGGGTCAGAGCCTCCAAGGGAGGGTGAAGCAAACCCGGGTTCTGCACGGTTTGAGGCCAACCCTTCCTAAAGGCTGCCCACCCCTTCTCCCACATTCCCCACAGAGGGAAGGCTTTGGGGGAGGAGTGAGAGGCAGCAAGTGGTGGACCACAGTTAAGCTGCCCACGCTCCTCCTTATGTTTTCAACTAACCTCTCACCTTTTGTTCAGATGACAAGGGAAATGGTTCTGAGCAAACCAGGCTCTGCACCCTTCTTCATGGAGGAAGGAATTTTTTCTCTCACAGCAGAGGCATTTCACAGCCAAGAAGCGCTTCACAGGAAAAAGTTTTACTTCTTTTCAGCAACTGTTTGGGGGTTTTTTGTTTGTTTGTTGTTGGTTTTTTCCCGTCCATGTTTGGAGCTGATTTTAAACTACTTATGTTCAGTGCCACTGGAGTCTGCAGAGATGGTCATCTCTACTACCCTGTTTTTTTGCTGTTATCTTGGTTCCTGCAGAGCCTGGGTGGGAAAGAGAGTGTAAATTAAAAGGAACAACATTGCTACAAGCAAGACAAGAAAAACCTCCACCCTTGCAGCACTGTTCTCCCATATCTTGCAAGCCTAAAAATTTCCACAGCAGGCTGTGGGAGATGGGTTTTTCTCGGGACTACACGAAGAAAGGTGCTTTGAAAACTCTTGTTTTAGTAAACCTGGGAAACCCTTGGTGCAGAGCATCACTACAGGCTCTCAGCACAGCTAGAGCAGTACAAAGCATCACAGGTAGCGAAGAGATTTTCAAATCGAAGGCTCAAAATCTGCTCAGCCAGGTGGAAAAATAAGGGTGAGATTTTCAGGCATGAAATCAGCAGGGCACAATGTGCTCCAGGCACAAGGCTGGGGCTATGGGGAAGAGCTCCTCTGTTCCCAACAGCAACTCCCCTTGGCCCCTTGCTGAGCAGAAAACCTCTCTCTATGAAAGCCAAGCTCAGTCATTGTGTGCTCGGTTAGTTACTCGTGCACAGAGGTGCTCGACACGGTGCATTGGCACGCGTGGGACTGATAAGCCAGAGCACGGATTTGCATTTGGATTTACCATTAAACAGTTTAGTGAAAAGCTGCTGCTGAATGTCTCCAGCCTCACAGCACAGCTGGGCTATTCCATCCACCCCAAAGCCCATCCCCTCCTCCTGCCTCCCCTTTGCCAAGCACAGAGTTCCCATTAATCCTCCACTACCTATTTCCATACGCATCACTAAGAAAACCCTTCATGTTTGGCAGATGCAGATCAGCCTCAAGATGCCATTAGCCTGGGACAACCAGTCAACATGTGGGGTGAACACGCTATGGAGTGGAGCTGGAAACCCCAAAATCCTGCCCAGGGCAGACCAGATGCCATGTGCATATGCAGAGGCAGGCAGAGCTGTGTCCCAGCTCTGTCTAGGAAAACCAAACCCTATAGTGCTGGGCCAGGCAGGGATCCCTGTGCAAGCAGCCAGGGAACCCGCAGCAGCTTTGTACGGACTTTGAAGTTAATGAATCAGAGCTGGGAGGATTGGGAAACCCAGACTAAGTGTCAACTGCACTGGAGGAAGCAAAAATAATGAAGCGAGGCTCCCCCAGAAGACTGATTGTTTTGGAGTCCAGAAGTGAAGGAGAATGGATACAGCAAGCTCAGGAAATTGAAAACAAGTTTGGGTAAATACTTCCTCTCACTCCAACACTTGGTCTTTTATCAAAGCTGATTCAGACCTTGACAGCAGCGCCCAAAGCAGCTCTGCTCCATCATAATGCAAAAGACAGACTCAGCAGACAGGAGGTTAGTGGCTAATGGAGCAAAGTCAGGTTCAATTTCCCTGGAAGTTACTTGCAGAGGAAAGCCAGGAGACAAGGAGCACTGCTAATGTCTTCACGCCACACCACTGCTTCCCCTGTGTGGGGCAAAGCCCTCCCTTGTGCCCTCTGCCTCCCACGCCACAGGTCCCTGCAGATCACCCCTGCACTCCAGTGTGAGGGAGAGCAAAGCCAAAGCAAAGCAGGAAGGACATGAGCTGCCATCCCTGGGAGCAGATTGATGGTGTCAGGGAGCAGCATGGCTCCCACCACGGTTGCTTTTGCAGCACCTGATGTAAATCCTCCTGGCAGGGTAGTTAACCTGCCTTATTAAAAGCAGCTCTATCAGTAAACCTTCAGCCATCTATGGAGTCTCTTCCAGCTTATTGGGTTTTTAGCTGCCACCAGGGGCTTGCCTGCTTTTAGCAGCATTGCAAAGGGACTATGGAAAGATGCTTTTCCATCCCAAAAGTACACTTGGCAAGACCAGTTCACATGGTAGCTGCAGTGTCGAGGCACTGCATCCCCATCAGGCTGCACACCCAAGGGGCATGTCTGAAGTCGAGTGCCAATAAAAAAAACTTGTTTTAAGAGAAAGGGTCCAGTTCTTCTCACTTGGGACTCATTACAGTCAATGGAAAAAAAGCTCTTTTTAGCCTCCTTAGTCTTTGGCACTTAGGTCTCCTGCCAGCTTAACATCACTGCAGTCACTCCAGTTTTATGCCAGTCTAGAAAAAGGGAACCCATTGTGACAGGTCCCAGTGAGAACAGGGGAGAGCAGGGTCCTCTGGCCACAAAACCCAGTATCCACATGGCAAAGCCAAGCCCCCATTTTTACCCCAGGCATCTGAAACTACATCTTGATGCTTTGTAACATTCCTCCTCTTTCTCTTCAATAAATCAGTGCTATCCACTTTGTGTGAGTGCTTCATACCTGCTTCAAATTTGAGAGGCCTGTTGCTGATTACCAACACTGGAGTGTAAAGCATATATACATAGATCAATATTAAGAAGTGAATACACCTTGCAATGGCCCTGGAAGGACATTATCCTAAAATGGCAGCTCACTTCCTTCAGGCTCAAAGTATTTTTATTTTTTTTTTCATTTGGCCATATGCTGCTACCAGTGCAGTGCATAAAATACTCTTCTCTGTTTAAAGGGGATCAGCAGAGAGAGAGCATGGAACCCATTCTTTGCAGGCATTGCTATCTACCACCCACCTTGCAAATCACAGAATCATTCAGGTTGGCAAAAGCCTCCAAGCTCATTGAGTCAAACCTATGGCAGACCACCACCTTGTCCAACTAAACAAAACCACTAAATGCCAAGTCCAGTCATTTCTTGAACACCTCCAGGAATGGAACCACCAGGCTCCTGGGCAGCCCATTCCAATGCTTGACAACCCTTTCATTGAAGAAATTCTTCCCGAAATGCCCACCTTGCCTGCGTCAGTGGATGTTGCAATGGATCAGGGCAAAGCCACCGCAGAGGTTTGCCTTCCCTCAGAGCTCTGTGTCAGCAAGGGAGGAGCTGCCTCTCACAGGCACACTGGGGAACACTGCTGGGCTGAGCACACAACTGCCCCTGCATATTTGGAGCACGGGGGTTAGCACAGAGGCTGAAATATCACGCCTATCAGTAGGGCCCTGCGGACAGAAAATAGCAGAGGATCTGGTGGCAGTTTCCTTTCAAGACGTACAGGAATAGCAGCACACATCTCTGCCGGATCGTATGCACTGAATTCCTCAGCCCAGCTCTTTTGGCTTTGAATTCTTCTGCAATTTTTTTTCCCCCCTTGGCTTGTTTGTTGTTTTGGGACCACTAAATTACCAAGAATGGTTTATATTATATAACCACCCTGTCCTTATTGCATTTTGGGGAGGAGACTCTGACAAACAGCCAGATCTAATTTGTACTTTAAATTGGCTTCTGGGTCAGACAGTCATGCCTTCCAGATGGAAAATCCAGTTGCATTCACCAGCAGATATTGCAGTGCATTTCAGGTCCCAAATCAGCTTTGTCCAAAGCATGCTCTGGAATGCAATTTGATTTTTTTTTTTACAGCCTAAGAGAGGGTAATGGTCACTTCAGTCCCTGGTGAGGCAGCATTGCTTTCCGTCACCTGTACCAGTTCAGCTGTCAGCCCTGCCTCGCTGTCCTGTTGTTTTTCCTAGAAGCCTATCCGACAGCTGCAGCAGCTTTGTAACCCACATTTGGGACTGGTCTCCCTGGGAAAGTTCTTTCAGGTTGCCTTTTCCAAGAGTGACTCTCTCTGCTAGGCTTGCTCACCCTGTTTAACAGTACCCCAAATCAAAAAGGATTTTAAAAAAGCAAACACCATGCCGCTTTTGGATTTGAATGGCACAAGATCCTCTTGTCTCCTGCCAGGGCAGAATCAAGTTTTAGGTTACCTGGTTTAGGTTACAGCCATGGTCTGGCCAGTGGCACATTACACATGGGACACTAACATTGCTGACAGCCACAGGGTGTTAAAATGCTGCCACTGACAGCAACAAATCTGAGCTGTCATTTGTTTTGTTGGGGACTAGTGAGGCAAGGTGGCAAGTGCCTTGAAGCAGCCCCCAAGCATGGCTGGGTCTCTGGGCTGCCCTGTTCCACACATCCAGTTTGGGGAGCTGGTGGGAACAGCAGCTCAGGCTGAGATGAGCAAACTGTATCTCACAGGCAGGTGCAATGCCAGGGACTGACCACTTGCAGGGAAACAGTATTGGAAGATGCCCATCATCTACAGCAGAGGCAGGTGTAAGACCACATAAGAGAATGGCCTCAGACATTTTGGGGCTTCCTCTGAGTCCCTGTGACATATTTTGTCCTTTTAGCCTTTCTGTTGCAAGGCACATATAAATTCTAGGGCTGTGTGGCCTGATGGATAGACAAGCTGGTGTTTTTCTCACTTCTGCCACTCTGCTGCTTGGTGGCTTTTGGTGACCAAAGAATGCCTTTCATTACATTTTCCCTTTGCAGAGAAATAAGGTTGCTCTAAGTTGCTTTAAGATAAACTGCTGACCACGGTCAAGAGAAAAAAAATAAAACTGAATAAACAGTCAACCACATAGAGTTTCAAGCCAGAGTTATCAAACCCTTACCTTGCAGGTCCTGAATCTCATGGTAGCCACAAACACATCCTCATCCTCTGGAAAGGCTCCTGTCACCAGGACAAAATATTTAAAAGCCTGCTCATGTTCAACTCCAAGAGACATGTGCCATGTGTCATCCAGGAAAAGGCAGCAAGTGGTGCTGAGGGAGACCTGAGAAGCCCCAAGGGACACTAATGAGTAAACCTCCCTCACTCTTACTGCTGTGAAGCTGATGGAAGAACCACCATCCCATTGTAATGCCCCTGTGCCCTTCCTAAGTGTCTTCACATTTTCAGGGGCACCGCCAGCCTAGCAACCTTCATGGGACTGAAATTAGCTTTTTGGGGAAAGGTTAAGAACAGGCTTCCTTGGGGCCATCATCTCTGGACAACCAGAGCTTGCAAAGAAGATCAGAAGACTGTCAGTCATGCTGTGGATGGGCAAGATCATTCCCAAAAGGCTTAATGAAGCCCATGCCTAAAAGCCAGTGCTGTAACTGAGTGCATTTGGGTGGACTTGGCCCTGATGGGCCTCACAAGGAGCACTGCACTACACAAGAACAGGACCACAGTGGCTGGTCTGGATGGAGAGGCTCAGCCAGGCACGTTTCTTGTGTGGGAGACCCAAGGTGTTGAGCAACACCCAGCAGAGACCAGCAGATCTGCTGCCAGGTCTCCACTAAGCTGCCCAGCAGTGCCCACGCATCTCCCAAGTCTCCATTTCCCAGTACCTCTTGTAGGGACACACGTTTAGCAAAGAAGTGTAAACCACCATCAAATCTGAGTGGTTGCACTTTACAGCCACTTCAGCTCAGGTCCAAACAATTACACAGAGTCCACAGTAGCAAAGACCGGGGCAGTACATTACTTTAAAGGAGTAGTTTGTTTTGGTTTCACTCCCCTGTCCACATCTCTCTGAAACTGCCCTCTGTTTGTTTGGGACATTTGCAGGCATGCAATATTTTCCTGGCTGACTTTGCAAGGGACACTGTGATCCTAACAGGCTCTGCCTTTGACTCCTGTGCTGCTGTGGCCAAGTCCTTGGACTGCTCTGCAGAGTAAATCAAATAATGTGTGCAAAAGCAGACATGAAAAAATAACATATGCAGAAGGTCTGACATGTTAAACTGTGAGCAATCACTGCAGGTGTGCAAGAGAGCTCCAGGGCTGATGCTCATTGCTCCACTGGATTGAAAAAGATAAGTCTGAAGGGCCAGGCAGCTACACAGTAAGACCCTCGTCAAACTCAGGCAATTCTCCCCAAAACCTTGCATTTTGAAAGCGTGGAGACTGCAGCACAGTGAACCCAAAACTGGTCCTAAACACTCTCAGGTTGTAAACAGCTCCCCCCAGACCCTGTCCCCTTTGATGTTCCACTCACACAGGGCTGGGAGGTTCAGCAGCAGGGACTAGCAAGAACTAGTTTCTGAAAATATGGAAAACAAGCCTCCTGAGGGAAAAGAAAACTCATGCTTGTTTCACTTTGAAGGCTTGTTTGTTTGGCGCCTTTGGAAAAACAAAAGAAAACAGTTATGGTTTTGATAAAATAAAAATGCCCAAATGCAGAAAGAAATAAGGAAAAATGAAATATGTTTTTTGACAAAAGCATATTGGCCAGCCATGCTGCTGTGTCTATGCTGTGTCTCAGCATCAGCAAGAGTCCTCACAGACCATTGCTGGCAACAGCCACTGAAAAATCCCAATCTCGCTTTGAGCTCACACCCCCACTATTTATATTAATTGTCTGCAATTTCTATCAATGGTGTGATCTCAGCAGCAGGCATATTTATCAATCTGTTAGTGCTGCAATGTTGCCTGCCATACACCAGGTTCGCCAGCTCTCTCTTCTTGCTCTGCCTCCATATAGATAGAGCCAGGTCTGCTGCTGCAGTCTGATACCTTTCTCTACTCCCACCCTACCATGTCAAGAAGCATCCATTGCGGATCAAATTCCCTCAGGGAATTTATTTCATAAATACCCCCATCAGGCTCATTTCTTGGGGCTACCCTTACAAAGAGCCATGCAAGGGCTTTTTGTGGGGAGCAGAATGAATCCTAGAATCATTTGGATTGGAAAGGGCCTTAAAGCCCATCTCATTCCACGCCCTGCCACGGGCAGGGACACTTTCCACTAGCCCAGGTTGCTCCAAGCCCCATCCAACCTGGCCTTGGACACTTCCAGGGATGGGGCAGCCACAGCTTCTCTGGGCAACCTGTTCCAGCCCCTCATCACTCTGAGTGAAGAATTTCTTCCTAATATCCAATCCAAACGTCTTGTGTTTCAGTTTGAAGCCAGACAGTAAGCAGTTAAATATTGCTTCTGGTGAAAAGCCATGGCTGTGCTAACAGCAAATTAGTCCATCAAGCTGTCTTATGCTCCCAACCTCACAAAGACAAAACCACAATGAAAGACCCAAAGAAGTAGTCTTCAATATCCCCTTTTTAGCCCCAAACCAGCTAATCTACACAGTCAAACTATATGTGAGCCTACAATATACAGGAGAAAGGGATACCTTTCTTGACAGATATGTGTCTCAGTTTACATCACAATAGCAATAAAATTATGCTATCTTCACTTAACTTCACATAAATCTATCAGATCTATCCTGTAGTCAAAACTGGTTGTCTCACAAAATACTTTATCAGTTGCAAGTGCCAAAGCAACTTTTCTTCCTTTTTACTTAGACAAAACACATTCTTGCCCCAGAAAATGAACACATAGTGCAGGGGTTTTTTTTACACAAAAAGAGAAACCTGACAGCTTCAGCACTAAACCTGTGCTATCATCAGGGCATCTAGTGCTCTGAAACTGAAAACCCACACAGACACTTCCCTTAACACTCCTTTGGTGAGGAATCTGAACCAAAAGCCCTGCACAGACTCAGCAACGTGAACTGGGTGTCCACAGGGCTTGACCTGACACCTCGGAGTTTGTCACTTGAACCCACAGCCACACAGAAGAAACTCACATTTCTGGGCTTGTTGTCCTCCTTTTCCTCATATAAATGACACGGCTCGAGCTCAGGCTGTGTTGCGTTGGTGATGCCCAGCTGCCACACGCACATCGTCTCAGCAGGACAAGGAGGAAATGGTGAGCACACACCTGTCCCTCACAGCATCCCCACAGGCGGCAAGGAGGACCCCCCTACCTCCTCCTCAGCCCCCCCGGTGCTCACTGAGCTGTTCCTCACTTTTTTCCCCCACCTCATTCCTCTCTGTTTTCCAGCATCATCCCCCTTTTTCACCTCAGTTTCCCCAAGGCATCGCACCCTCAGGCTGAGGGGCGGCACAGCTGACAGAACCATCTGGAACCCGACGAGCCTGAGGCAGTTCCCACCATCCCTCACAGAGACCCCTCAGCCCCGTTGCCATCCCTGGGCATTCCAACCTCCCCTCACAGAGACCCTTCAGCTCTGCTGTCATCCCTGGGCATTCCCAGCTCCCCTCACAGAGACCCCTCAAACCCACTCCCATCCCTGGACATTCCCAGCTCCCCTCACAGAGACCCCTCAAACCTGCTGCTATTCCTGGGCATTCCCAGCTCCCCTCACAGAGACCCCTCAGCCCCACCGTCATCCCCAGGCAACTCCTGTCTCTCCTCAGAGACACCTCAGCCCCTTTACCATCCCTCGGCATTCACAGCTCCCCTCACAGAGACCCCTCAGCCCCAGCACCATCCCTGGAAGTTCCCACCTCCCCTCACAGAGACCCCTCAAACCTGCTGCCATCCCTGGGCATTCTCAGCTCCCCTCACAGAGACCCCCTCAGCTCCACTGCCATTCTCAGGCAGTTCCCACCTCCCCTCACAGAGGCCATTCAACCCCACTACCGTCCCCGGGAAGTTCCCACATCTCCTCAGAGAAACCCCTCAGCCTCACTGGCATCCCCAGGCAGTTCTCACCTCCCCTCAGAGACCACCTCAGCCCCACTGTCATCCCTGGACATTCCCAGCTCCCCTCACAGAGACCCCTCAACCCCAGCACCATCCCTGGGCAGTTCCTGCTTCTCCTCACAGAGACCCCTCAAACCTGCTGCCATCCCTGGACATTCCTGCCCTCACAGAGACCCCTCAGCCCCACCGTCATCCCCAGGCAACTCCTGTCTCTCCTCAGAGACCCCTCAGCTCCACTGCCATTCTCGGGCAGTTCCCACCTCCCCTCACAGAGGCCACTCAACCCCACTACCATCCCCGGGAAGTTCCCACATCTCCTCAGAGAGACCCCTCAGCCTCATTGGTGCCCCCAGGCAGTTCTTACCTCCCCTCAGAGACCACCTCAGCCCCACTGACATACCTGGGCATTCCCACCTCCCTCACAGAGACCCTTCAGCTCTGCTGCCATCCCTGGGCAGTTCCCGCCTCTCACAGAGACCCCTCAGCCCCTTTACCATCCCTCGGCATTCACAGCTCCCCTCACAGAGACCCCTCAACCCCAGCACCATCCCTGGACATTTCCACCTGCCCTCACAGAGACCCCTCAAACCTGCTGCCATCCCTGGGCATTCCTGCCATCCCTCACAGACACCCCTCAGCCCCACCGCCATCCCCAGGCAGCTCCCACCTCCCCTCACAGAGACCCCCTCAGCTCCACTGCCATCCCTGGGCAGTTCCTGCCTCTCCTCACAGAGACCCTTCAGCCCCACCGCCATCCCCAGGCAGCTCCCACCTCCCCTCACAGAGACCCCCTCAGCCTCACTGTCATGCCTGGGCATTCCCACCACTTCTCACAGAGACCCTTCAACCCTGCTGCCATCCCTGGACATTCCTGCCATCCCTCACAGACACCCCTCAGCCAACTCCTGTCTCTCCTCAGAGACCCCTCAGCCCCGCTGCCATTCCTGGGCAGTTCCCACCTCCCCTCAGAGACCACTCAACCCGACTACCGCCCCCAGGAAGTTCCCACATCTCCTCAGAGAGACCCCTCAGAGAGGTGCCTCCCCTCAGAGACCACCTCAGCCCCACTGACATACCTGGGCATTCCAACCTCCCTCACAGAGACCCTTCAGCTCTGCTGCCATCCCTGGGCAGTTCCCACCTCTCACAGAGACCCCTCAGCCCCTTTACCATCCCTCGGCATTCACAGCTCCCCTCACAGAGACCCCTCAGCCCCAGCACCATCCCTGGAAGTTCCCACCTCCCCTCACAGAGACCCCTCAAACCTGCTGCCATCCCTGGGCATTCTCAGCTCCCCTCACAGAGACCCCCTCAGCTCCACTGCCATTCTCAGGCAGTTCCCACCTCCCCTCACAGAGGCCATTCAACCCCACTACCGTCCCCGGGAAGTTCCCACATCTCCTCAGAGAAACCCCTCAGCCTCACTGGCATCCCCAGGCAGTTCTCACCTCCCCTCAGAGACCACCTCAGCCCCACTGTCATCCCTGGACATTCCCAGCTCCCCTCACAGAGACCCCTCAACCCCAGCACCATCCCTGGGCAGTTCCTGCTTCTCCTCACAGAGACCCCTCAAACCTGCTGCCATCCCTGGACATTCCTGCCCTCACAGAGACCCCTCAGCCCCACCGTCATCCCCAGGCAACTCCTGTCTCTCCTCAGAGACCCCTCAGCTCCACTGCCATTCTCGGGCAGTTCCCACCTCCCCTCACAGAGGCCACTCAACCCCACTACCATCCCCGGGAAGTTCCCACATCTCCTCAGAGAGACCCCTCAGCCTCATTGGTGCCCCCAGGCAGTTCTTACCTCCCCTCAGAGACCACCTCAGCCCCACTGACATACCTGGGCATTCCCACCTCCCTCACAGAGACCCTTCAGCTCTGCTGCCATCCCTGGGCAGTTCCCGCCTCTCACAGAGACCCCTCAGCCCCTTTACCATCCCTCGGCATTCACAGCTCCCCTCACAGAGACCCCTCAACCCCAGCACCATCCCTGGACATTTCCACCTGCCCTCACAGAGACCCCTCAAACCTGCTGCCATCCCTGGGCATTCCTGCCATCCCTCACAGACACCCCTCAGCCCCACCGCCATCCCCAGGCAGCTCCCACCTCCCCTCACAGAGACCCCCTCAGCTCCACTGCCATCCCTGGGCAGTTCCCGCCTCTCCTCACAGAGACCCTTCAGCCCCATTGCCATCCCTAGGCATTCCCACCTCCCCTCACAAAGACCCCTCAGCCTCACTGTTATGCCTAGGCATTCCCACCACTTCTTGCAGAGACCCTTCAACCCTGCTGCCATCCCTGGGCATTCCTGCCATCCCTCACAGACACCCCTCAGCCAACTCCTGTCTCTCCTCACAGACCCCCTCAGCTCCACTGCCATTCTCGGGCAGTTCCCACCTCTCCTCACAGAGACCCCCTCAACCCCTTTGTCATTCCTGGGCATTCCCACATCTCCTCAGAGACTGCCTCAGTTCCACTGCCATCTGTGGGCAGTTCCTGCCTCCCCTCAGAGACCCCTCAGCCCTGTTATCATCCCCGGGCATTCTCACCTCTCCTCAAAGACCCCTCAGCCCCATTACCATCCCTGAGCAGTTCCCACCTCTCCTCAGAGACCCCTCAGCCTCACTGACACCCCTGGGCAGAGGGCACCTGACACCCTTGGTGGTCTGGATACCTGGGATAAACTGGTGCCTGTGCTCAAGGAGCAGTCCTAGGTCCTCACAGGGACCCCTGAGGGCCGTGGCACTTCACCTCAGCCAAAATCTGAGGGTCTCACCCTGTGCACACAAGCACCCCCACGCTGGACATACCACTCTCTCCACCTCAAGTTTCTCAAAATGACAGTAATTAAGTTGTAAACACTGCCCTTCCTCCCCCTGCCAGGCCATGTGTTTTCACTTCAGCCAAACAGCAGAAATATTTCCTGGCAGCTGTCTTTGATTGAGGGCAGGGAGGGAGGTGAGCTGGTGAAGAAGAGACCCACCTAAGGGACATACTCTTTGAGCCTCTTCAGGAGGAAAAATGGGGATAAAGGGTAGGAAAGGTATCATTGCTCAGTTTTTGATGTTGATGATGCTAAGGACAGTCATGGGGAAGGGAGGCAGTGAGTGCCTGCCCCGTTACCTCAGGTTTTGATAGCAAAGCCTGTACAATCAGCATACACTGCACATGGCTGCTCCTGCTCCAGCTGCATGAAGGAGGGTCCCTGTGGCTGGGGTCACAGAATCTGCAAAAGAGGTAGAGAAACTCTACAGAAACTGTCTGGGATAGCAACCCACTGACAAATCCCTCCAAGGTGCCTGACTGCAAGAAATGATACGATGGAAAAGGTGATTTGCTGTCCTGGGGGTGAGGAGGTGCTTTCCTACAGTACTTCCCAAGGCTTGGAAACCTCAAGTGTCCCCCAAAATGCCTCTTTCCAATTGGCAATCTCCTATATTAGGTCAGTAGACCCTGCTGGCAGCAAGGCGTGGAAGGTGATGCTGCCTTGGCTTTATTCCCATTTTCCTGCAATGAGCTTGCATTTCTCCCAGGGATCTCTGCTCACTTCTGGGTGCTGAGGAAAAGGTCCTTATGTTCACTTGCATGTTTCCTTGCCTGAAATCAAACAAGGAGAATCCCTCCCACAATTTGCACAAGGGATACCAGTGCAGAAGCTAAACAAGGAACAGTAACCTTAGCAAATACCATGCTGGCCTCATCACAACACTGCTGCCTAGGAAAAGCAGAGAGGCACCACACACATCCCCACTACTGGGCACTCACACACAAGCTGCAGGGCCAAGGATTATCCTTCCTGGCCAGAACTGGGAAGAGGAGGCAGAAGGCAGGAGTTACAAGATGAAGATCAGAGCTAAAAAAAAAAAAAAACAACTAAAAAAAAACCCAACAGACCACAGCAAGGCAGAGATTGGGATCCAAACCTTCTGCAGGTCAAGGAGCACTTAGAGCTGGGTTTGGAAACCAAGCCCAGGACAAAAAAAAACAAAACAGCTCCTCTCTACTGACAAGGGCTCATCTGCAGAGCTGGCCTGAACCATGAGAGCAATATAAGATGGCTGGTGAAGTATCATCAGAAGCAGCTCTCACTCTTACAACCTAACTCCACCTCACCCCCATTCTCCACATGCACACATAGAGCTTCTTTTCCTCTCTTTCCATCTGCAGGACACGAGGTTTTCTCTTCAGTATTACAACCCTTTCAGCAGATCCACTTGTGCTTTTTTCATAACCTTGCTGAGACATCTTAAAAAAACAAACCCACAAACAAACAAACAAAAAACCCCAAACAAAAAACCCCAAAAACTCAACACAAACCTGTTTTCCATGGCATATCCTCCCAGCTTCCCTGCTCCTATCTACAATCACAGCTTTTCTGCCAGATTCACCCTGTATCAAAACATGACATTTATTTATGCTTGAGTCGCACTCCTGCTGCATCCCAGCCTCTATGCTGAAGTAAAATGGCATTATGAAAAGTGACTGCCATTTCCAGGGGGGAGGCCCAGACAACCATCAGAGCCCCAGTTAATCACTCTGCATGAGTTACTTTGCACTTGCATTTCCAGAAAACCTCATCCCTTTTTTAGGGACAAACACACCCCACCACCACCCTGCCAACCTGTAAGAGCCAGGTCCCCCCCAACCCACTCCAATATTTATTTTGCTGCATTATGGGCTTGAAGGGCAAATGTCCTCACACAGGTTTCAGCATGCCATAGAAAACAAAACATGTCTAACAGGCACCTGTTTCACTCCAATACACTGAAGAAACCCCCAAAACCACTAAAACAGGCACCACAGTTAAAAACCAGGCTGATACAGCCATATTCAATGCTCAAAGCTCTGCCTGCATGGGCACATCTGGAAAATCCTAATTTTACATTATCCTCTTTACCTTTCTTTTTATTTTACGTCCCCAGTCCCACAATGGGAGAAGCTGAGCCCCACCTTGCATGCAAACTCTCCTCCTTAGCTCTTACAAGAGCATGCAGTCAGGAAGGTTACTCTGGCTGCCACGCTTCCCGGTGGTCCCAATTAATCCCATGGAATCAGAACACAGCACGTAATCGGGAGCTCGCCGGCACAGTCGGCAACTGGGAGCCCCACATACACTGTATTTATCTGTAAATCAAAGTGAAGCTAAGCAGCTCCCCAGCCCTGACAGCATTGGTGTGTCTCCCAGAACGTTTTACAAATTGCTTTTATGACATGCTTTGTGTCTTTCCACGTTGGACAACGTGTTTACTCAAGGGTTTCTTCTGAAAAAAATGCCAAAGACTGCCCCTTGGGACCAGAATAAATTCAAAAGGATATGCTGTCCTGGTTTATTTTTTATCCATCAATAGCTATTGTGCTGTTTAAAGAACTGAGAAGAGTTTTGTTACTGGAAAGCTTTTCAAAGCTTTGATTTCTAATTTTTTTTCCTCTCTTCTTTCTCTGCAAAATGACACTTGCAATTACTGGCCTTTTTTTGCTGAGTGATTATGCCAAAACTTCTTCTCAACAGCTTTTGGCCAAATTTTTCCCTCAGATATGCACATTCAACTTCCAGTGAAATTAGTGGGTTGTTTGCATGCAAGTTGGAGGAAAGAATTTGGTTCCATCGGCAACATTTTGTGAGGAGCCACAGAGTGCATACACACCAATTTTTTGGACCCCTGCTTCAGACACCATGGCCCAGGGGCAGCCAAATTCCCAGACCACTTCAAGTTGCATACCAAAGTGTTTGCAGTGGTGAGTGGTGCAGGATGCATACCAGAGCCCTCGGTGCTGGAGGGGATGTAGCATATCCCCATGCCATGCCAGCATGGGAGCTTTGCTCTCCAGGACCTCACCACCTTCCTGATCACAATCCAGCTCAGCTGCAGGTAGGGTCAGCATGGGGGAAAGTTGGTGTTACACATCAAAATTGTGCTTTATCCAGACACTGAGATTCTGGTGGGTTCATGAGTGATTCACCTCATGCAGCAGCAGTTCCCTTGCTTGCTCCTTCTGCTTGACTGCAGAGGGAGATGGATGTCTCCATGCGCTGTCTGGAGTTTTGTCACCAGACAACCACAGCTCAGATGTCACATCCCATCTGCCACCCCACACAGAGAGCTCCCTGCCAGCAGATACCAATGTAACTCTGACATGGGTTTAACACCTATGGGACAGCAAATGGGACATTCAGGACAGACTGGGTCCTCTGTAGTACTTGGGGGGGAGAAATCAGCTGCTTCCTAGTGGAAGCTGGTTTGCTTTCATCCTTCCTGGCATCTGGAAAAGTAACAGCTCTCTGCTCTCGTTCAGACTGGTACCTCCAGTGCGTGGTGGCAGGACAGAGGAGCCTCAAGTGTGGCTCCTCTAATTGCCTCTGCCAGTCACAGAAAGGTTGTTTCCAGGACTCTAGCAGATTCTAGTAACAACTGACATCATGCCCAAGATTTAGATGAGGCCAAGCTCAAACCTTTCCCACAGACATAAGCTCATTTAAATGTGCACATACACACACATTTAAATACATAGAGCCAAACATAAAATTAACATCCCTCAGCCCTTATTGATTCTAGTAAAAAGGAATTAGGACAGATACCAGCCTCATGTTTTGGGATCCTGTGTGACCAAGGTGTTTTGGGGAAGTCTGGCTCCTTCTCTCCTATGCCCATGCGTGCCTGGCAGTCTCCAAGGACAAGTCTGCCACTATGGGGAAATTAGGACAGAGGAAGCAGCACTGGTCCCCATGTTATTTCAGTTAGTGGCAAGGAATGGTAATGAATTCCAAGATGGGTGGAGGGTGGAAAAATGAAGCAGCATAACATTAATCCCCTTTGTTCATTTAGCTAACAGCATAATCTCCAAATGTCCACAGACAGTTCTTTTTTAATTTTTTTGTAAGGAGGATAAAGAGCAAACGATGTAACATGCGTGACACATTTCCAGGCCAAAAGCCTTCCTGGTGTTTGTGTCTGTCTGTGCTCCAAACTTGGCAACCCCTCATCTGTGCTGAGACACAGGGAGAAAACAGCATCCCTGACCCAGGAGCCAGACAACATCCTTTTCAAACCTGATTTTTCCCTCTCTTAGGTTTTGGGAAGCAACCTAAACACACCCTGAACCAAGCTGTTAGTAAAGAGCTCCCAGGTTAGCATTTCCAGTCTACAGAAGCTACCTTTTTGTCAACAAGGTTTCTTAACACCTCTGAACCAGCACCTTCTTCCAGAAATACCTAAACAACTCAACAGTTAAAGACTGCTAAATTTTTCAGTCATACAATTGATTTTCATGGCCCTTATCCCACAGTTCGTGTTCTGCAACAGTCCCACTGACCTCGCTGAAGCTGATCACTGAACAAACACTCCATGCCATAAACAAGAACACCAGAAGGTGACTTTGTAGGCACACACAGGACTTACAGACCTGTAGTAATAGCACAAGAGTTTCTACCCAGACAGTGTCCACAAATGGACCTCAACAGCCTCACTTTGATTTTTGACCTGGAAACATTTCTATCCTTCAGAAGTCTCTGTACGTCAGTAAATGTGAGGGGTTTTTTTGGACAAAACCTATTATCTGGCATCCAAGTGGTCCCAGCAGAGCTGAACCAAAAAAAAAACCTCAATAAACTGCTCCACTAAAAGAAAAAAAATGATTGCCCCCAAAGGACAAACCTCTCCAGTGTCATGGCTACACAACACAAAGATAAAACCGAGTAAAACTGGTCTCAGTCTCTGTTGACTCCTGAGACCTGGATGATTTTGTTCCCATCACTTTGAACTGAAGGACACAAAAGACTTCATTTATTCTTCCTTCTTCATTCCCTGCCATAAAAGCCAGGAAATGCAGTAATATGGCATTTCCAGTGCCATTTCATTCACTTTGTGCCTGAATTATTCTTATTTCCCAAGGCAAATGGAGAAGCGTGAGACAAGCGTCCGTCCTTAAGTCCAAATTTCCTGCCATTGCCCAATTTAAACCATAGATTTAATGTTGTTAGGAGAACATTTTCTTCTATATGTGTCCTACTACCGATGTTAACCACTTACTGTTTATTTCCTACAGCAGCTGGGAACATGGAAACACGCACCAAAAGGACTGAGTCACCTCCCTGTTGTCTGTTAGCCTTGCAACCTGGACACAGCTCAGTGAGGACGTTCTTGCCTCCAAAACCAGGAGCCCCTCACCACGGCTGAACAGAGACCTCCAAAGAGAAGAAACAAGTAGCAAGGAGCCCTGCCAAACTGGGGAAGGCTGGACAAACAGCGAGCGGAGACAGACAGACCTTAATCCCGCTAAATGGAAACTGGATAGCCCTGGAGGGAGGGGAGCTCCTGCTACTCTGTCTGGTTGTCAAAACAACGAGGATTTCAGCTTTTTGTGGGGAGCAAGAGCTGGCAAGGATGGGGGAAAGGCTCTGTCTTTATCTCCTCCCCAGTTTACACTGCTGGCTGGAGGCGAGCCCCCAGCAGCTGCCCCTGGCACCAGCCTGGGGACCCCTCCATGGACTCCACTTGGGTTAATAACATCCATCTTCCCTGGGAGCTAGGGGTTTGTTGTGGAAACGCTGCCAAAAGAGCCTAACTTTGGCTTCTCTTCCCAAACATTTGTGGAAAGGCTGCAAAGCATCTGCTAGGACCCAAAGCTGAAGAGAAGCCAGAGGCAAGCAGGGAGAGATGCCCTGTTAGGACTATGGTTCCTGCCAGGGATGTGGTGCAGCATCAGACCCTGGGTCTCCTGGGCAGGGATAGGTAGAAGGTCCTCTCCTTCATTCTCTCCCTTTTCTTCCCAAAAAATCTTACTCTGGGAAAAGAAAAAAAAAAAAAGGAGGGAAAGGCTAGATCAAGGGTTCCATAGGCACCAGGGGGGAGAGCTTAAGGATTCCTTGCTGCTCTCCCCACCATTACACCTCTCCCTCGGTAAGGAGAGATAAGCAAAGGTGCAAGAAAAAAATAATTATCCTCCTATTTTTTTTAGGGAAATGAAAGAAAACAAAGATGGAGGAGATGAGACTGCCAGCAGGAAACCAGGTCTTGGCAAAGTGAGGTGTAATGAACAGAAAACACCAGTCCATAGGGCTCTCCACAGGGGATGGTCACAACCGTAATGGAGCCATCAAAAAATTATTGTTTTCCTTACAGTAACACCTCAAGCCCAATTTACTACAAAGAAGAGAGAGCTGTAAAAGAGTGGGAAGTCTCTTCATCCACTGCTGCTTCCCAGGGACTGCATGAGGCCAGTTCAATTTGCACCTTTTATCACCCCCTGCCTGTGTTTCACTTGTTTGCAGGAATCCTCTCCCTGAGGCAATAAAACCAAAATTACTGCAGAAAGCAGAATGTGGAAACTGCTTGCTTGGAATCCAAAGGGGCTTTACTGGGGCAAGAGCTGCCAAAAAAAAAACACTGTTGGACTCCTCTACCTCAAGCACCCAGCAGCCCCTGACCACAACTAGCACCCTTCACACAGTTCTGAGTGTCCACTTCCTCCACTGGAGCAGTACAAACTGGGCTCCCCCGTTTCCATAAGTGCCCTCCTACCCATGCATTTCCTCCTACCTCCACTTAAAAGTCCCAGCCCGACAGGAACCTGGAGGGTGAACCCACCAACACAGGAAACTTACCAGTTCTACTTGATTTTTCAACGTGCAAGCTTCTCCCCAGCTTGGCTGCTTGCTCTTGTCATTGCAAAATAGACCAGTCCTCCAAATTACAGCCCATTTTCGGGCCCAGCTCCTAACCTGGAATGGAGCAAGTGCCTCTCTAAACTTTTTCCATCTTTTTATTCCCCACTTCTGGGGAGTTAGGGTCCACACAGCCTCTCTCCCACTGCAGTACTGCTGAAGATGAGAATTGCCTCAAAGTCATCAGCCAGGATGCAGAGCACCTGCATGGAAAGGCAGCAATAGGGCAAATAAAGATTTTTCCCAGGTGGGTTGATCAGGGAGGATTTTTAGGTACCTGTGTTTAGATCCACAAGCAGCCAAAAGTGACCCCCAGTTCAGTCCAGCTTGTCAAGGGCATCTTTGCCCAACACCTGCATAGTTCTGTACAGGCAAGAAATTAGAAATACGGGCAGCCCTGCCTCTGTGGGCTGATAATTGCTGTGAGCTGATAAACTGCAGCTCTTCAGGCTCCTGTGACCTGCCAAGAACCCCCTCTCTGACCCAGCACTCCTCTCCCACTCAGCTTTGCTTTCAGAAAAAATTAGGCTGAGTTTCAAGCAAATCTGGGCTGAACTTCAAGTGAGCCTGAGCCAACTCCTAATTTATGCCGTCAGCATATTGTTTGGGGTCAAAACCATAAGACACATGGAGGCTTTGCCTCATTTCTGATCCAACCTGCAAGCACATCTGAGACATCCTGGCTGTGGCTCTCTGCCAGCAGTGGCCTGGATCACAGCACGGTGCAGGACTCAGCAGGGCTCAGGGGCCAGGCTGAAGCAAAGGGTTAATGCACAGGATCCCAAGTCTGGCCCAGGCTGTTATTTCAGGGTCATGCTCCAAAGTGATGAATTCGCCAAAAAACCAAATCTCACTGCAGGGGAAGATGCTGTTACTCTTAATTAAGCAAAGCTGCACCTTAGCAAGTAACCCTTTGCCTGCAAGGGTACTGCATGAGTTGAGGTGGGAAATGGGTTTCTGGAAGCTGTAGAGGCAGCGAGGCTGGACATCAGTCCATGTTAGAGGGTTAGCAGGGCCAGGGCATGAAGGGTGAAGCTCAACTAGGAAAGTCCTTCTCCATTTAAAGACACTTCTGAGAATAATTATATTTTACAGGTGCTCGGTTATCAGGGAGTCATCATACACATCTGTCACTCTGTAGGTATAAAACACTGATGATATTTAGCTTTGCCCCTTTCTGTCTCCTCCCAGCCCCTTTTGAAACACGAAAAGTGACCCCTTTCTCCACATCACTTTTTGCAAGGCAGGACAGAGGAGATTCACACTGGGCACAAGGGCCAGAAAAGCCCCTGACATGCTTCCATAGCAAGGAAAAGGGTGCACATCCAGAGCCCCTCTGCTTTCCACATGCTGACTGAGATTACTTGTACCACATCACTGCTGCCAGAAAGGCAGTTCATAAGGCAGGAAAGGATGTCTCACCTCGTAGCAGATCTCCCACAAGAACTGAAGAGTAGAGAAGGCAGGCTTTCTCCTCTGGAAACTTCTATTCCACTCCTTTAAAATACACAGGGAAAGGATTTGGCACCACAAAACCCCAAAACCCCTTGAATTAGCAAGGGGAATGGTAAATTAAACCAGTATCAGGGTACTAAGATGGGAACTCCCCACCTTCTCATGAATTTTAGCAACAGCATAGGTGGAAAAATTGGCCAAGCTTCACCAAGAGCATCAGCTCCATGCAAAAACATTCCCATATACAGGTGGCATATCAGTGTGATATAAGAAGCCCATACAAGGCACAGCATCAACACAAGATGTGAACTATTGTCTGCAGTGGCAAACAAGGGGTCTGTATCTGCTTTCATGACAAATGCTGTCCTCAAAGTGACCACCAGGATGATGTCATGGAGGCTGCCATCTCAGTGGAGGAGGACAGAGAACAGCTCTTCTCCTCTGAGAATTTTGCTCATTTCTATGAGAAAGTTTAGTCTTACTGGGAGGTTGCATTTATATTGTGGCTGAAGGACTTGCTCCAAACTGGAGACCAGTAAGTTAAACAATCTCCCCAGCTTGTTTGCAGCACAAAGACATGTTCTACAGTGCTTCAGTAGTTTGGGCAACAGTGGGGCTGTGTGTCATGTATTATTTTTGTCCATCTGGAACAAGCATTAACCACAAATAAGCAAATTTGCTTGTTCTTTACTGCAAAGAGAGAAGAGCCTTGCCAGAACAATGCTCATTTCCACCGATGACAGATGTTTTGGGCATGCTTGGGTACGGATGGCTGCATGTAAACCAAGAGTCACCCTCCTCCATCCTGAGGAACTGCCAAGTTTGATGGGCTGAGATTCTGAAAAACTAGAAAGAGAAGGGGGGAAAATACTATTTTTTTTTAAACTGACCTTTTAAGATGACTCGAGCTTTCTATATTTCTTACCCAGTGTCCCTGTGGAGTGAAGCATACCCAGAAGCTCTCTGTTCCTCCTTCCCCTGCCAGTTTTTGCAGCCCTGGGCAGCTTGCAGGCGAGGTGGAATGAGCTGCCCAGGATGGCTGTGTGGTTGAGGATGGAGGTGCAGGCACATGGAGACAGGGCCCCCTGTGGACCATCTGAGCTGGTGATTGGGAAAAGCCCCAAATCTGAGGATTGCAAACCTCCTCAGGTGCCAGCGCCATGCTCTCTGTATCCACACACACTTTCTCCCTCTCCTCACACACACACACAGAGGCAGCTGCTCTCACTTCCAACCTCCCACACAAGCCAGGGGAACAAAATGAAATCAATAAATAACCACTGTTAGCTCCTGCATTTTCAAAGTGGCACACAGGGATTTGAGTACATGCAACTTTCATTAACCTCATTTAGAGTCAAAAACGTAACACCTTGGCCACCGTTCTGTGAACACCAAGACTTTGCTGCAAGCCACTGGTGCTGGCAAGCCCTTGCTGTTTCTTTGCCCAGAGCAAGGCTGGGGTTTTGAGACTTTTTTATTGTTTTGAATTCTTTTTTTTATTTTTATTTTTTTTTAAAAAGAGGGTGGCTGCCTTCCTGAATTTCTCATTCCTCCTGTTATTGTTTTTGATGGCTGGTGTTATTCCAAGGGAATCTGTGATCCAGGACCATCACCTCCCCATGTCAGGGCTTCAGCACCAGACTGACAAAGTGCTCTGTGCTTTACTGCTAACCTACATCTCTTTGAAAGGCGCAACCAGACATCCCAGTTTCTTGCAGAAGCTGCCCCAAAAACGCGTGCCTCAGTGCAGGAGGGGTTTTAGGTACAGACCCTGCTTCCTCTTCCCAGGCTTGTACATATGCATATGTTTATACCAGGACAGGAGCAGAAATCAGCAACAAAATAAAACTGATAGGAGGTTGAGACCCATCAGTGCTGCTCTCCCACCAGCTGGAGCAGGTACACATGCAGACACATAAGTCTCATGGGACAGCTTTTGGAGAGCACATCCTCTCTATCACTCCACAAATCCAGAACATTTCCACAAAGAGCTGTAACATGGCACAGTGCTGATGGCAAGTGCTGCCACCACAGCAGGAGAGTGGGAAGCTGTATCCCACATGGGACTGGCAATCAGACACTGCTGCATCCCGGCACTACAAGCATTTCTCATTCCTTTTGTAAACAACCCTTTACACCAGGTGAAAACTAAGAGCTCACTTGCTGTGGCAATTACTGCAGTCTGAGAACAGAGGATTTCTTTTTTTTTTTATTTTTTCCAGCCTTGATAAGCAATGGATGCAATTAGCAAATTAAAGTAATCATAGTCTCTCTTGCCTTTGCTCCAAGTGGCACCAAGCAGCTCTCCAAGCCACATCTCAATAGCACATTGCTGGACATTTACACCCTGATCACCCCAGACCTTTGACTGTGTACTTTTAGAGAAGCTTTAGAAGATATGCCAATTGTCTTCCTATTTAGGAAATCCTTTTCAAGAATATTAATTTCTAATCAGGGCTGGGTGCAGAAGAAGGTACCCTTCCACAGGAAAGGGCCTTCAAAAAGGCTTCCAAAATGTTCAGCAAGTTTGGGAGGCAGGTGAAGATCACCTCATTCCACTCCCCTGCCATGGGCAGGGACACCTTCCACTATCCCAGGTTGCTCTAAGCCCCGTCCAGCCTGGCCTTGGACACTTCCAGGGATCCAGGGGGAGCCACAGCTTCTCTGGGCAATCTGCAGCAGTGCCTCACAGTAAAGAATTTCTTCTTAACATCTAATATAAACCTACCCTCCTTCAGCTTAATACCATTTTCCCCTCTCTGAGTAATTGTTGCAAAGTTTTCCTTTGTACTTATTTTCCCTTTGTATCTATTGAAAAGAAGACCCCAAAAAAATTAATTTCTTTAAAATGACAAAACAAACCCAAATGTTTTTGCAAGAAAAATGGCAAAGAAAGGAACGTGTACATGTAACTTTCATGTAACTGAAAACCCCATTTCAGGTAAAGACACTTCCATAAGCATTCACTTCCTATGGGGAAAAAAAAACAACACAAAACATTTGTAACACTTCTGTCAAAATGTTTTTAAACAAATGCCTTTTGTTTAGAGAAATTCAGCTGCACCTCGAGCAGTTTAGCACATGTAAAGAAAGTGTGCAGGCTGTTGGCAGAGACGTTTCTCTGTCAGAACCTTTACAAGGATTTAATATTAAGAAGAACAGCTATGGGCTCTTTTCCTCTCCCTCAGCACCATCAGTGTGGGTGATGAATTCATGAGGCAAGCCAGTGGAAAAAACTTTGTTATGCTATACATTAGCTAAGAAAAATTATACATAGCCTGGTTTTGCTCAATGAATGACTTGTCTTCAGCTGAAAGCAAAGCTATCAGGTCATGCCTAGAGATGAGTGAACAAACCCCCAAAAGCTGTGTTTGTACACATGGATGCACTTCCATACACCTGGAGATAAAAGAACAAGTCCATCTATGCAGAACAGAGCAACTGGCACAGGCAGATATGCTGTTGTACACAGCTGGGGAACAGCAGAGTTTATGAAACCCCATTTACAAAGTCCTCAGACACCTGGGTTAGTCTCTGTGGTGTCTGATACAAGCTGTACTCACACAGTGTTCCCCTCAAGCACAACATGGTAAGATTGCCTTTTTTATATTATTATTTTTAACCTCTTTCTAAGGTCACCCCTTTTCCCAAACCCTGAGAGAAGTGAAAAAACCTGGGGATTTCTCCCTCCCAGCCCTCAGCTCAGGCTGAAGTGGGGAAGACACATCAGACACCTGTGCACAGAAGTGCTGCTGTCATACCCCACTTCACTTCTGCAAGAAGATGACCAAACCCATCACCAGACACAACTGTGTGTAAATACTGAGTCTCTGCTCAGTTATGCACCTACATCCAGACACAGAGTGGGATAAATGACAGTAGAACACACTATCCGGGGTGCAGACGCACAGGTGAGGTCTGCCTAGAGGCACCAGCATCCCCACACACCTCTCTCACCATCAGCATTCCCCTTGCATAGCACGCGATCTGCCATCCTAAAAATAGGCAGCCGTCCGACAGCTGATCCCCACACAAAGGACCCTCCGTATCCCAGGAATTCCACATGGCTGACAGACAGGGGAGCAGCCCTGCTTTGTGCCCCGAGTGCCGCTGTCAGCCTGTCTGTCCCTGCCCGGCACTGCAGCATCCCCACAGCTGAGCTCGCTGCAAGCCCCAGCAGCCCCGCACGCCCCCGCAGATGCCTCTCCCCATGCCCTGCTGGCAAGAAAGCCGGCATGGACAATCCCGGGCTTTTCTTATTTTCACAGCCTGGGCTGATTTTTCCAGCACACAGGTCTTTCCACTCATTTTCCTTCTTCGGTCTAAATCTGTTCTTTTCATCCCGTTTTCACCAAGTCATTGTAGTCTCTATGGTGGTGCTTTACAGCATCGGTGCAAACTACTCAGGGCAGGACTAGCTCCTCACTGGAGCCAAAATCTGCCTGGTTCAAAAGCAAGTTAGGAAACAAACCTAGACTCCAAAAGGCACAAAGCTGCCTGAAAGGCATAAAAGTGCTGCCGTTGGCAATCCTTGGAAAGGACTCACTGCCTGCTGGTGCAGCACTCTTACTGTTTTAGGATTTTAAGTACCCCCATACCACTGGTGCTGCTATGGCAAAATATTATTGCAACACCTCATCATGGCCACAGCACCATTACTTTGGTGGTTTTGTTCTCATCCTGGGAGAAGGTGGAAAATGGGGTAGAGACACAGTATCTGGGAACAGCAGCACCTGAAGGGGAACCACAGCCCAGCCAGGGAGGGCAACAGGGCAGCAAAAGCCTAGGTGAGGCTGTCCAGAACGGGCAGGAGGACAAGCCAGGAGCCCATACAGAGCCCAAGCACCCTGCAGCAGCAGTGGATAGGGCTCAGTAAGCCTCGACCTGGAACCGCACATGGCAGGTATCACCATAAATTACCAGGGATGGAGCCGGGACAAGCAGGACACCATTTTAGGGCAGCAAAACCTTGCGTAGCAGCCATCTAGGCAGCCAGGGCAGGAGCCAGCAGCTCCAGGCTCGGACTGAGGGGTGAGCAGATACCAAGTCCATCCAAGTACCACCTGCTATGGCCAGTCAGTACCACAGAGCGAGCCCACTGCAGATGAACAGAGGACCATAACAGGCTGATAAATGCCTTATCTTGTCATTACATTATCCATATGCACTTAAATCCCAGGGCAGATTTCACCGGCTCCCCAGCTGCATCTCCCTGCTCGCGCCTGCCAGGCTGGGCAGCAGAAAGGTGCGAGAGCTGCTCTGACACCAAATCTCTTTGTTGTCTATTTATACCCTGCCCTCTGGAAGCAGCTCACTAGCGGCTGTCACTTGGCGTCTTATCTCCCCTCGCTTTGCAAACTGTCTCCTGGCAGCCCCACTGCACTCCTGCTGCCGCCTGGGAGGCTGCTCCCTTCCCACTCACGGGGGTTTTGTTAAAAAGAAAGCATCATAAGGCACCCGGATTGCACTGTTTGTTTAAAAGGCAGGGCTTTACTCTTCTTTATCAAGAGGTGTAAGGATTTGCAAGTGATCCCAAGATCCAAGCAGTTGCCTTCATTTCATTCCTGGCATGCAGAAGTTGATGCTTCCTGCTGCAAAAGTGGCACGGCACTGAATAAAGCTCATCACAACGAACTCTGGAAGTCCCTGCTTGCATAGCCTTAGGTCTCAAAGCCCTTTTAAAAGACTTTTCATATCATTACCCTCATTTTTTTGAAAAGGAAAACAGAGGCACAATGGAATCAGATGACTCTACAGGTACACGCAAAAGCCATGATCCCAAAGCCTTTGAGCTTGTGAGGCATCAAGAGCACCTGGACAGCAGCGACCGACCCATGGATGCACATAGCACCGACCTCCTTTCGTATCCCTCTCTGTTCTGCAGAGACTTCCAAAGAAACCAAACCACATTCACCAACCATAAAACAGCATTTGACTCAGTTCAGAGAAATTTCCCATTAAACCATCTCACCAGCAGTGGCTCAGACAATGTGCCTCACACAGGAGGCCCACGGTGGTACGAGAGCACAGCACCACATGGGGGCATGTGCCAGGGAAGGACTGTGGTGCACTCTGCTGGGAACCAGCCCTCTGTTAATCCCATTCCTCCCCAGTTCATGCAGCAACAGGCACCCAGGCACCAGGACTGACAGACAGGGGGTTTTATGAGCAGCTCATGTCTCTGCACCCCAGGGAGTCTCCAGCTGTCTCTGGAGCTGCTTGCAAAGCCACAAAGCCAGAAAGTGTCAGCTGGGGCTGGGGGAGCCCTCCCTCCCTGGGTCTTGTTGCGCAGTCAAGTGGTGGGGACAGCAGAGGGTGAGGAGGGCAGCCATGGGAAGCAACAGAACTGCTGGTAGCTGCTTGTAACAGAAGAGCAAAGTAGCCAAGGCAGGGAGTAGGCAAGAGCAAAGCAAAACTGGGTGCTCTGGCCCAGCTGAAGGGAAGGCAATGGGGTGCCAGAGATAAATGACCCCACCACTGCAGCAGGGATGAGTGTGGAAAGAGCAGCCGCCCCCCAGGAGCAGAGAATCATAGCATGGTTTGGGTTGGCAGGGGCCTTAAATATCATCCATTTCCACCCTCCTGCCACAGATAGGGGCACCTTTCAGTAGGCCAGCTCACAGCCCCATCCAGCCTGGTTTTGAACACTTCCAGGGAAGGGACAGCCACAGCTTCTCTGGGCAGCCTGTGGCAGCGTCTCACCACCATCACAGGGGAGAATTTCTTCTTAGTATCTGATCTAAATCTCTCCTCTTTCAGTTCAAAACCAGTCCCCCTTATTCTATTGTTATATCCCCACATAAAAAGTCACCCTCCCCTCTTTTTTATAAGCCCCTACAAGTACCAAAAGGCAGCACTGAGCTTCACTGAGGACAAGCTTGCCATCAACCCAGGCATGACAGCCACTACTGCAGCTCTGCGAGCACCCTCTTCCTTTCACCCAGCCGGGTCTTCTCTCCCCACTATTCATTCGTCCTGCCTCCCAGCTGCCTGTCCTCAGAAACAGGCTGGAAATGTGGTCCCAGCTCGAAAAGCTGCTGCCATCTCCTGGAAAGAGGTTCCTTCCCTGGAGAGTGGCAAGAGCGTTCCTGGGCTACTGGGACACTTGCCAGAGTGGGCCTGGGGCTACTGGCACCTGCTGCTCCAGGGATGGGCTGATCCTCCCACACAATGTCACACCTCTCACCCTGATGACCGAGGGTGATGGCAGAGAACAGGATTACAGGCTTGTGCTGCAGAGAAAGCAGGGGGGGTCCTTGGGGACAAGGGCTGGGACCACCCTTGATTTCAGCATAGGCTTCAGGAGGAGGAACACACTCCTACCCAATACCTTTTAACCAGCACTAACAACACTTGGGTACCAGGGTTTCCTTCTCCCCCTCCTGACTGCAGAATCAGAGCCTTTGAGGGAAGGAAACAGTTCAGGATGCTTCTCCCACACCAGGAACCAGGACCCCATCACCCAGCAGGAATCTGGGGAGGAAGTCACTGCAACTCCCTTGGTCCCCTTTCTTCTGCAGCACCCCATGGGCTATGCACAGCTGCCCAAAATATCACCTGCCACTTCCACAACTCCACACAGAGATAACTGGCTGTCCCAGAAGCCTCTCTCTGGCACTGACACACACTTTCATAAACACATCTGTTGAACAGGGTTGTGATGGGTTTTTCCCCCCCTAAGAAAACACCCAAAATCTAAACCATCCCTTCCTGATGCTGCAAGACCGAGGGGTTCAAATTGCCCTCTCTGAAGAGCGGCGCCTGCCAAGGCACAGCTGATGGCCCCACAGCAGGCTGCACACTGCCCAGGAGCTCCAAGCTGGCCCCAGCCAGCGTCACCACGGTATTTATATCCTTTTATTGTGCTTTAAACCATTGGGAAGAAACAGGTGCAGAGTTTTCTGTGAAACAGTGGCTGGCAACACCCCTCCCCAAGCCTCGAGCTGTTATGTACACCAGCACAGACACACACATGAAGGAGGACAGAGCCAGGCCTTTTAAATACCTACTGAGTGCTGAAGTCATGGATAAAATCAGGGAGGAGGACACACACCAACACTTGGTAAAGAACTGATGGGTAGATTAAACCCTCACACACAATTCTTCTGACAAAGACACCCTGCTTCAGCCCATGCAGACATTCAGGGGGGTCACAGTCAGCTGGGGACACCCCAATGCACCCAAGAGAGTCCTTCCTGGCTCCTTCAGCAAATAAATCACTGCTGCCCTTCCACTGCCACCCCAGAAGTGCAGCCTTACGGGAAACTGCTCTCTCATAGATGCCCAGAAAAGGATGGAAAGGCCATTTGTGGTGTACATGTGGCTTGGACAGCATCTCTTACCTTGCTTCTCAGGCTGCAGTCCTGGCAGGGTTTGCTGGGGTGCATCTGTCCTTCCTCCACAGAGACATGGGGATGTCTCCTTCAGGATAAAACAACTCTTCTGGGCACAGACCAGGCTCTGCCCACTTGAGATTCTCTAAAAACTCCACATCATCTTCCTTAGGAAGAGATTGATTGACACCTATTCTTGGGAAATAAAAAAAATATCTCCTTTTAAAAACCAAGCGGGGAGCCACAGCATCCTTCAGGAAACTAGAATAGAAGTGTGGCCCAGGGTGGGTAGTTTATTGCCCTCACCCTGGACAGGATGTCACTATCTAACCTGAAATCAACCTGACCCAGACTTTCCCAAGGCAAAATTAAGGGAAAGACACCAGTAGCTTTTTAGCCTGGAGTCAGCTTGAACAAGAGTCAAGTGCCTTCACTGAGCAGGTCAGTGGTGCTGCTATTCAGGCTGTGTTTGGGGACACCTCCCAGCCCTGTCCAGCCAAAAACATATTGAGAGGAGCATCAGGTGATGTCTAAAGGTTCACAGCTGGCTGGCCACCCCTCATTTTTGCTTAGCACAGGTGGAGAGTGATATTAGCATTAGCAATGTAATCCCCCTGTGCCTCAAGCCTGCCTTGCCTGGGGCAGCAGAGTTCAGTGGAAGCACATGGATGCAGCCTGCCTGTTTTTCATGGGAAGGACACAGGAAGCCTTGGATTAATTGACCCACTTTAATACTTCACTGCTAGAAGTCAATGCTGAATTTACCTTTGAAACCCACCTTTTATGGTCAGAGACATTAGTCAGTGCTGCACTATTCCATATTACTCCAGGGCAGGATAAAGCCAGGTGCCACTGTGACAAATACTATTCAGCCTCTACTGAAAATGAGCCCTTTCCTTTCCCTTTCTTCTCGAGCAGGGGTGGAGCAGAAGAGATCAGTGTCAGTGTCCCCTGCAGTCGAACACCTCATAAATCTCCCCTTTGGAAAGCAGGACAGCCCCACTTGGCTCCCAGGGAAGAAAGCGAGTATTGTTCAGCCCAGACTCAGGTACACCACAGGGAGCATCTGCAACAAAACCCAAACGTGTGTGCTGTGGGACAGGCTGCTGTGACAGCCTGGGCTGACAGAGGACTGCAGGTTTCCTCCACGCCAGGCTCCAGAGAATAGCGCTTCCGATTTTTATATCGCTTCCAAGAATAACGATGCACTTCATAATGAATGAAATGGAAATACTGAGATCAGGTTCACCTCCACCACTCCTCCTGCCCACGTGACAGGGGTACATGTTGCAGGGCAAAGCTAGTGGGGGGCTCCATTTCCCCCACTGCCACCCCCAGCAGAACAGAGCAAAGCTTTCATAGCCCACTTGCCAGCATCCTTCTCCTAGACTTCAAGGCAAAGCTCTGGGCACCTTTTTGCCTGGGTCTGCAGATCTGTATAACATCTGGCTCAGCAAGGGGAGACCCCAGTCCTCTGTGTCACTGCCATGGGGAAAATGCTTCCTCTCCCTCCACATGCCTCCCCTGGGAAATAAGAGGTCGGGGGAGCCAGAGGAAAATTTATGGGCTTCCCCTCCTAAAAGACTTCTCCAGATGGGTCTCCAATGGTGTATTTTTTTTCCAGGTGAAATGAGAGAGAAGAAAGGAAGGAGAGGAGGGGAGATGGGTAAGGGCAAGACCAAAGGTCACATTTTTCTGCTCACAGCAAGTGCATCAGGCAGAGGGGCCAGCAAAGTGGCCAGGATGCTAGTCCTGCTCAAGACACGATGGCATCACATGCTGAACTCTGTGGAGTGCCTGAAGCCAGCTCAGGCTCTGCACTCAGCTCATACCAGACCAACAGCAGAAATGCCCAACACAGCAGTCAGCAGTTAGAGCTGCCCCCTGGAAAAGCTCCATGTGCAAACAGCAGTATTTTGGTGATTTGAAGCAATAGCCCAGCCTGGAATAAGCAGCCTTTTAAGGGGAAGAGTCACAGCACTGTGGAAACACCCCATTTTGGCCAGACCCACAAACACCAGCCTCTCCAAACCTGAGTGGCTGCTTGGGCAGCAGGGCCAGAGGTGACATTATTTCAGTGCCCCTGCTTTTTACACCAGTCACCTGCGGGCAGCCAGCACAGCAGGACTCCAGGCATCATCCAGCCTCCCCGGATCGCCTGTCAGGAAGAGGAAGTGCCACGCATTTTGCAGCTGCTTGTACCTGCGCCAAGTCTAAATGCCACCCCTAAAAATACCCACGGGAAGGAGAGACATGCCCCCAGCCAGGCCACTGCAGCCACACAGGTTGTTTTCAAATGAGGCAGCAACTTGAAGCAGCTGAGTGAGACCCAGCCTGGGCTTTCGCTCCTCCCCACGCGGGTCAGACGGTGACAGCCCAGTGTCACCCACCACAAGGCAGCAGCAGAGCCACGGTAACACACTCAAACTGGCCGTGGGCAGGAGTCAACATCCCAGGAGCCACTCTCAGCATCCACAGGACACCCCAGGGGCTTTGACCAGCGCTACCAATGAAATTAAGCTCCTGCGATGCTTCTCTTTGATCACTGGCCAGCCCTGCGTTGCTTTAGCCCAAACAACTTTGATCCCTCTGGCAAAAGACCCCAGGCACCCAGCTGGCTCCCCCAAAAACTGCAGCCTCCACTCCTCACTAGAGATGAGGCAGCAGCACCTCCCACAGGAGCTCTGCTCCCAGGCAGAACGAAGCTGCTCAGTTTGCAGCAATACCCAGCCACAAAAAGCATCCCTCAGCCCCAGAAAAGTGCACCCAGCAAACCACAGCCTGGCTGAAGCAGCTCTCCTGACAATTTTTTAATTTTTTTTTTTAGCTGAACAGTGCCTTATTTCCAGTTCTGGCTTATTCTGGATAAATCAGGATGAAACCATCCAGTCATTATGTTCCCATTTCCAGCTGCTTTCCTTCCCCCTAATAGGGGCAGAAAGAGGTGGTTGGGACAGTTCAGGGAGGCCTTTGACACCCTAATGCCCCATGACCCTGGGGGGTGGTACATGGAAGGGCTGAGCTGGGTGTCATCTCCCTGCAGCCTAATCCATTCCTCAGGGGGATTTGCACCTCTCAAAAACTGGCACAGCCCAAGGGCTATCACATTGCTTGCACTGGGCAGGGAGAGCTCAGCAGTGTCTCTCACCTCCCCCTCCAAAACACACCCCTGCAGCTTGTGGTACCCACACAACTCTCCCTGGCATCACTCTGAAACCAGGGAGAGTTTTGCCATTTGCTGTTGAAGTACTGCCACATCCCACCCCAGCTCCTCACGTGTGTCAGGGTGTGATGCTTCAAGGGTGCCCACACACAGTGAAATGGCAGAACATCCTGGGAGTCTTCCCATGGGCAAAAAAGGCAACAGCTTCAGCTCTGCAGCCCCTTTGAGAGCACCATCTGCAAAGGCAGCAAGACCCACCTCTGCCTGCACCCAAGATGTAGAATAGGAACAACTTTCCTCCCCCATTAATATAGAAAACTTAAGAGTTTAAATTTATAAAGGTTAAACGTCAGGCTGGCTAAGCAGGACTCCACAGTGCTTATTTAGAACAAACTAACGCACTTTTTTCTGTGCCATGCACTCCTGCCACCTCCTTGAACCCCACCCCAAGCCCTGCTTGGACATCTGGACTGAGCAGGCCCACCTGATGCCTGTGAATATCCCAGGACAAAAGGCTTCTGTGAGGATGAGGCGGGTGTCCAGGGGTGGGAGCGCAGAGGCCTCCAGGAGCACATGTGCAGCTGCCCTAGATCCAAAGGGATGCACCAGCACGACGGGGAAAATTGATGATGATGAGGGAAGTCCATCAGGCTGCGTGCTGGCCCCGCAGATTGATGGCCTCTGCAACGAGCCACACATAATGGCCAAGTTCAGGCTGCAGTGGCCGGGAGCTGAAAGGCAACAGCCATAAATAAGCCAGGAAAAAGAGGGGAGACAGAAAGCTGGCAGGGATAAATAAATACTCATGCTGCAGCAGGGCTGGGGGTAGGTGTGGGGAGAAGGGCTGCAGCCCACATTAGGATGGAGATGCTGCCACAGAAGTGGCTGCTTTGGCATGAGGTCTCCCTCTTCAATAACACCGAGTTGTTTCCTTGCCAAACCATCTTTCCACCCAAAACCACAGCCAGCTGACAAGGGGGCCATGTCACACATCCTTCCCCAAAATACAGTGTCGGGGGGAACAGAGTAATGAAAGGGGCTTGAGACAGGGGCTTTGAGGATTATAATCCCACCATTACCAAAGCTCCAACTCAGTCTGATGCTTCTCCCCAAGACCTTTACATCTCAGCAAGTTTCTCCATGACTAACCTGGCTAGCTGTGCTTCCCTCATCACCTTCCTCAGCCAAAAGCACAAGCCTCAGACTTTTTCCCCTTGCAGTTATTGCCCACCAGTGAATAGGGGAGATGGGGGGAGCTGAGGGCACGGAGATAGAGTTTTCCCTCATTGTCCCCCATCTGCTTCATTCAGGACAGTTACTCTTCTCCGGCATAAATAAGCTCTTTGCATTTTGTTGTGCTTTCTTCTCTCATCTCCACCGTTTTGTCAGGAAAAACCTTGCCCAAAGAGCCACTGTGATTTACTGCTGCGTTAACAAATGTCAGAGCTCGGGAGCCTTGTAGGAACCGCTCGCTGGCAGCCTGCCTGGACAAACATACTAAAAGTCAACCCTGGCGTGGATACTTGAGGAATTAGTGTCCATACAAAGATGCATTAAATACAGGGAGAAAGATGGGGGATTTTTACAACAGAGGCTTGAAAGCTTCCTTGGGGCTGTTTAACATATGGTACTTTTTCTCTGCACCTGCCCCTCACAAGAGCAGCTCCTGGATCCCTGTCCTTGTCACCAGACCCAAATGCCACTCAAGTTAGAGTTCCCAATGGGTGCTGCCAGTCTGGCAGGGGCTGAGCCCACCTGCAAGGTGGGGGTTTGCACATGTGTGTGTTAACAGGTAATTTTGCCCCAACCCTCTCTGCCAGATGGGCTTTGCTGGTGGTGGGCTCATCACAGAGTAACCCCTGCTAGGCCAGGTGAGGTTCCTCACTTGCTACCAAAAATATATTTTTAAATGCAATACATAGAGGGTAAATAAACAACAACAACAAAACATAAATCCAACATTTTGATTCTGAAATCCTTACATCCAGCTCAGCCATAGGGCAAGAGATCAGACACAGGGTAACCAGGCAGAGAGAACCATCAGGAAAACAGATACTCATTGGCAAAAGTAATGATGTTTAAGAACTCTCAGCATTTCCTCTGTGGCTGCCAGCAGCTCCCCAACCCTGCCTGTGTTGGCTGGACCATTGCTGCCTTCAGGCCAGGCCAGTCATACAGCCCACACAGCCCCACCACTCTGTTATTGTCATCTGCCCAAATCCCAGGTGCTACATTAGGGAGGAATATTTTGCTTGCATGTTGTATGTGTGTTTTAAAAGTTAATTCCTTCTCTACCACCTTCTGCTTGACAGATTTGTCCAGCATCACTGGAGAAAGCAACCCCGTGCCAGGACAGACACACTCAGCCTTGCGAAGCGTGGCCAGGCGATGTTCCTCGACCGATGCCAAATTTCAAAAAAAAAGCCCCAAAAACGGACTATAGAAAAATATCATGTCCTAAAATTAAAATAAAATAAATACCCCCTGGGGCTCTCAAGTGCACAGAATATTTTTTCCGAGCAAATCCATTCCCATATGTGGACTGCCCGCGGTGTCCCAGTGCATGTTTGGGAATGGATTCGCTGGGGAAGGAGAGGTAGATGGGGAAGGCTCTGGAAAGGCAGTTATGTGAACTGATGTGCTGTAAATCTCCTGCATTAAGAAGGATATCATAACCTGGAGTAATTTAGCAACTTAAGAATCATCACATTGACCCAGCTACCACAACATTACCTTAGTTTACCTCCACATCCTGCCTCCAAAGCACAGTTCCTCACCCATCAGGCAAGACCCAGAGGGGCACACCAGAAACAGAAGGGCAAGTTGGAAACCTCTCCTGGGTATTTGTGAAGACGATAGGGAACTGATAAAAGAGCTATTTCCTGCACTACATCCTCACTGAGCAGGGCCAGCAGAGGTGAAGCCATTCCGCTTCAAGCCTGTACCTTGCACCCTCACCACAGAGGTTTGCCTGCACAGGCACAGCTGGGAGTGGAAAGAGGGAGATCCAGCGAGACAGTCCCACCTGATTGCACCCCCACACCACTGGCCTCACATTGGGCACAGCTCACCATTCCCAAAAACATATTTGTTGGATGAAACCCTCTCCTTCCCACACCATGATGACTTTTCCCCACCCTGCCTCTTCCTACCAAAAAGCTGCTGCTCCATCAGGTGGATACCAATGACTCAGGAAGGGGCTTTAATCTCCAAAACAGGCAGCACGTAGGCGGCAGAGAGAGTTGTGAAACAGCCTTTCAGCGTGGCAGGTGAGCCATTCCGGCAGAGGAAGAACTCAGCTCTCTCCCCAAACCTGCATCCTTCTACACGAAGCTGGAGGAGGTGAAAGAAGAGCATTCAGAGGATGAGCTTAAATAAAGCCAGCCCATGTGTGTGGGGAGGCTCCAGGTGAGGCTGCTCAGGATCATTAATGCCAATTAGTGCCCTCAAGGCTTGACACAACTAATTACTAGGCCAGGGGTCCTGTCCCTGCTGAAGATCTCACAGAGCTGCCTACCCCTGTGCTGCACATATCCCTTGCTTTGTATTTCACTGTGCCCAGCCCCTCTGGACAGTTGGACCTAGCACAGGATTAGTGCACACAGACTTTGCCCATCCCCTAAGCGTACACCAAACTCATCCTTGCTCTGCAGAGCATTCGCTGGCAGGCTGAGCTGTTGCAGTAACCGCAGGGCAGAGACTCAGGGCAAAAAGCCTCTTTATTTGCCCTGCCAGGCCAATAAAGCTCAGCTCAGGTATGAGCGCAGCCCTGCAGCACAGGGAAAGCAGCTGCTCTGGCTGCAGTTCCTGCCGCAGGAAGCCCCGGCACCGCTGCGGGGCCGTCGGTCCCAGCCAGGTCCGGCACATCCCGGCATCACCAAAGCCACATCTCCGCCCAGCCCGGGCTGCGGCACCTCTGACAAAGCCCAGCCTGTTCCTTGCCTCCCCGCCCGTACCATGTACATCACCAGGCTCCCCTCTCGGCTTTCCCATGGGAGATGGCTCCGCGATGAATGGGTCCCTGTTCCGCCCTCGCTGTGGGACGAGCGGGAGGGTTTCAGGCTCCGCGGCACTTCGTAACTCGGGATTTTATTAGCCCCCAGCCTCTCTGATTCCGAGAAGCTCTAAAAAGAGACTTTGATTTGCATGGTCTGTTTTTTCTTCGGGAATTTAAATACCTTTCATCATCGCACACAGCACAGCAGAGTTACAGAAAAGGGGAGGAAAGGGAAATTAAAGTAATTGGAGGGAATTACTGGAATGCACGAGGCCTCTCTCTGGGCGCATCCCTGCCACGGGCAAGGAGCTTCCACCCCATCTCACTGTGGCAGGAGAAGCTTTGGCTGGCCGATTAGCATTTCTCAGCCTTTTGGGGACACGGAGAAGTCTCTCTGCACAAACCCAAGGCAGAGGTGCAATGGGGAGCCCTTGGCAGAGGCTTGGGGCAGCCTGCCATGGGCTGCTTGCCCTAAAACCCAGCTTGCTGGTTTTTCAGAGCCTTTACAAGTCCCCAGACATCTAAAGAGCAGGAGCAGAGCCATTTAGTCCAGGTGACAAAATTCTTCTGCTGAAAAATAAGGAAAAAACTATTTGGGAATGTTGACTGGAGTTAATAAAGTCGTGAAAGCCATATAAAGAGTAATAAGTGTTGAGAAAGGGCTCTTTAACTTCTATTTTAATACAAATACTAGACCAAAAGTGTGTTGCTGTAGACAACTGGCTGAAGTACACCCATCTTACTGATTTTTTTTTTCCCAAAGCAGGAAGGTTTTAACTCTGCTCCACTTGCCTGGAAGCTCTGCCATGGTGGGAACCCATCTCAGCTTGTTCTGATGGAAGCCACATGGTTTGGCCCAGACATCTGAGCCCCTTGGACCTTTTCTTTTAACTTAAATTTAAAAAAAATCTTTATATGTCTACATATAACAACATGTAAAGAACTGGGAAAACAATCTGGCTTCTAGAAATATGAAAACATTGGGTCACTCCCTGCCTGGCTAATTTCCCTTTAAAGTGTCCAACAGGTATCCTGGAGGAGCACAGGGCTCTGAGGGTGAAAGGAGGGCTTTACTCCAAAACGCCCTGTGGCAAAAACACTGCTCCCCAACCCCACTTCCAGCCTCGCCAAACTCTGTTTCCACTGGTGAGATTATCCCGGGAGGGGTTACACCAACAGCAATCAAGAAGCCACAGGGTTCCCCCGCCTGTGTTTTACAGGGCTGACCTCGCCGGGGTGAAAAGTACAGCAGCCCCCTCCCCTCCCAGCTGCCTGGATTTTTAATTTGCTTTCTGCAAATCCTCGCTTCTGCAGCAGAGCCGGGTCATCGCCGTGGCCTCACCGGGGCCAGCGGTTTGGGTTGCGACAGCGAGAGAGGAGCTGGTGGCGAGCAGCGAGCGGGAGCCGTGCCAGCAGCAGAGGGGACAGACACACTGCCCTCCCACGCCAAAGCCAGGAGGGGTGGAAAGAGAGGTGGCAAACGCCGTCAAGGGCCGAGCTCTGGCCGCGGGAGGCATATTTGGCTTGTGCTATGCAAAATGCATATTTCCCCCCCGCCCTCAGATGCCTCCGCCAGGTTTCCTCACGCACGGGTAGCAGAGCTCATTTCTGCCTGAGCCAGCCTGCTTGGGAATAGTGCAAATGCAAAAAAATTGAGCAACTTGCTGATGGAATAAATAACTGGCTTAAAGTAAAGCTAAATACATAGCTTAAGGAACATGAAGGGAGCTTGCAAACTGTCTCGTTCGGTCCCTCCAGCGATGGGTCCGGACAGGACACCTATAGCCACGGCATGGCACGGACCTTCAGACCAGGAAATGGTCTAAATCAGGCTTCTTCCCTGCGGTATCCTGGGCTGCTTCCTGAGATATTATTGTTTTCCTTCACCCTCTTGATGTATTGTCCTGTAACACATTCGGGGTTTCCCAGCGTGAGCCAAGAAAGCGCTGGCTGTGGTTGGGCGGCTCCTTCCTGCGGGATTTGGGAAGCGCACCCCCGCCAGGGCTCCCCAGGGTTCCCCCACCGTCTGGTCCGGGGAACCCGATGCATTAATTTCTCACACCATCGAGGGGTGTGAAAAATGACAGTTTGAGAGAAAGAGGATGATGAGCAGTGTCTCTGTGACCACGTGAATGGTACGGAGCCATCGGCAGAGCAGAGCCCGATGTGCTGCTCCAAAATGTAAACCATCCCCCTCGTTTTTGTGGATTCGGCCAAATAAAGATAGGGAAGGGGGGGAAAAAAAGTAAAAACAAGCCACACCTTTCCTCAGCCTGGTTCCCAGGCAGTAAAAATGTCTTGGAGCAGGAGCCCTGGCTTCACAGCTCGGCCAGTGACGGAATCATGTTATGAGCCAAGGCAGCAGGGAGTTCATCTGCATCGCTTGGCTTTGCTTTCCCATAGGGTGGATTTTGAAGATCCCCGTTTCAAGGCAGCACTGGCCAAAGCCATTTGAGTAAGAAAATTAATAATCTTCCCTTCCCAACGTCCCCGCTCTCTATCGCCTGCTTGCAGCGCTAGTGAACGCCTGCAAACTCCCAAAGCTCTCTTGGGGATCCTACACCCAGGGGCACGTTTTTCCAAGCATCTCTCCAAATGCGTGTGTCAGCAGCAGAGGGGAGGAGAGCAAGGGAAAAAAATACATTTTGTGAGCATCCATCTGTTTGCAGATCATTAATTCTCCTTGGGGAGCCCCAGAGCTCTTTCATCTGCTTTTTGCTAAGTTTAGGTCAGGGAGGTTTTCGGGTGCAAGTGTGGTTCAGGGAAAGGCAAAGGCGCCCTGGGCTTTAGCAGATCACTGAGGAGGAATTTGGGCAGGCAACAGGAAAGCTCTTTCCCCGGCTGGGAGGCATCCAGTCAGGACAGAAACAATCCTGGCTGCTGGAGGCTTTTATAAAAGTAAGAATAGATGTTTATTCGCAGGAAAGCGAGGAACGGAAAAAGTTATCAACACCATTGTTTGCCGTAAATAATTTCACCTTCTCCAGTCATATGGTGCATTCAAAAAAAAACCCACCCGTGCTCTTTTTTTATTAACATCACATACCAGGGGCATACGTAGCACCTACGTAGCTGGGCTCACGCCTGGCCGGCCCTGAAGGCTCGGCTTGAGCCCACCCCACGGCAGAGCCCGTTTCCCATCACCTCTACATCTCTTTCTCGTTCCCGGCACCTTGTGGCCAAGACAACCTGACCTGAGATCCGGTTTTCCAGACGAGCTGTCCCTCTGCGACTGCATTTAGGGGCTGACAGCTCTTTAATTGCCGCTTATGAAACACCCTGCCGCAGCCCGGAGTACAAGAAACTTCTTAGGACTCAGCTAAGAAACTGTCTCTAACACTTGCTGGCTGCAGCATCGTTTGCCTGGGGTCCCTCCCCCTGCATGCAGCGGTGTTTGAGGGGTTCACGAACAAGATTAGGCAATTTCAGAGCAGCACGGGACCGAAAACCTCCCCAAAATACTGGTCTCTAGGCAGAAATTGTGGTCTGTCCTTCTCTGCGACTTCCCTGGCATGTTTCTCTCGGGGAGGGGTCCTTCCCGATCTGAACCATGGCTCACTGCTTTTCCATCGGATCTTTGTGGAGGGCTCCTTCCTCTCCATCTACGGCCCAGCATCGCCTCCCCACTGCCCTTGCAGCCCCCTACACCCGGTGGCTCCCTGGGAAAGGCAGCACACCCAAAGCCCGGCGTCCTGGCCCGTGTCCGGCCAAGGCCAAGGGCGCAGGATCCCAGCACCACCTCCTGGTAACACACCGCCATGCACGGCCCGCAAATCGCACAGCAAGCCTTGGGGACCACCTGGAGAGAGAACCCGGGGGCCGCGCAGACCCCAGACCCCAGTGTTTTACGTGTCTGGCAAAGCCCGGGCATCTTCCCCCGTCCCCGGCACCACGGCCGGCCCCGGGACCCCCCGTTACATCCCCCCGTGAGCGGCAGCTGCCTGCTGTGGGGTGAATAGCGGCGCGGCTCGCCCGAGAGGCGACCGAGTTTAATTGGAGATGAATGGGCACCTCCCTGCAGCCCGTGACATTTTCATTGCGGGCTAACAAGGGGAGAAAAATCCAATTAGGTGACAAAGAAGGTCCCTAATCGGCCGCGCAGCCCGGCGCGGGGCAGCCAGGACAGCACAGCATCCCACAAGAGAGCAGGGACAGACCATGGGAAAACAAGAAAACCCTCCAAAAGATTCACGTTGAGGTATTGCAGGATGGCAAGTGCGCCCAAAAAATGTAGTTATAGAATTGCTATTTGCACCCCCAGGGTGCCGTCCGTACGTTTCCCAGATCACCGAAATAAAGCTAAAGTGGCCTAAAGTGAACTGGCGAGGGCAGGGCAGGGACATTTCCCAGATGCCGAGTCCGAGGGCAGGGGTAAGTAACCTGCAGACAGGAGCATGTTGCTCCTCAAAGCAAATAGTAACAAAATTTGGCAGACTCCTCCCGCGGCACCCACCCACCACCAAATGTTCGACAAAACCCAGTTCTAGGAGCAGGTAAGGATGAGCCACATCAGGGTTCATTACCAGAGCAGCTATTTCAAGCCACAAAATATTTTGGATAACTCTAGGTTGCAGTTTTTCCAGCGACAGGTGCCTTTTTCACGGTTTTAATGTGTGCAGCCATCAGTACCATTTATCTCCAAGCCCTGGTGCCTAAAGTGGGAGGGGGGGATTGATGGTGGGATCCCCACATACGCAAAACCCTCTCTGCCAAAATGCAGGGATATTGGGGCGTCACGGGATGCAGCAAGAGCATAGCAGTGCACTGGGAAAGGAGCGGGGGACACGCACATAAATAACAGCTGGGCTTTAAAGGAAGGGTGATAAATGGGAACGCCGCACTCCTTCGGGAATTATTAACGGTGGGGGAGGCTGGAACCTTGGCTTTGCCCCAGGAGCCGGGCTGTGTGGAGAAAGCCGATGGGTGGGAGCAGGCAGGGGGAACAGATGGCTGGGGGAGGCTGGGGGTCCGGCCGGGCGCGGGGGCTCTGCACCAGCACGGCACAAGGAGCTGTGGTGGGGTACAGCAGCTGCATCTCCCACAGGACACAGCTGGGCTGCGTGGGGGGAAGGAACCCCCGTGCCCTCTCCTCTCTGGAGCCCCTCAGGTGACTCCAGCCACAGTTCCAGGTGGCCACCGCTGAGTATTGACCCAGCGCTATCACAGGTCTTGCTTATCAGGGCAAGAGCCAGCTCTGGGCACCAGCACCTGCCCCATTAATCTTTCCCCTGTCCCGCAGGCATGAGGTCTCGGTGCCTGAAACAACCTGGCCAGGGAGGGAGCGGGAGGGCTTGGACCCTGGTGCCCAGCATCTGGGGATGATGGATTAGTACCTGGGAGGTGACAGAGAGAGCGTTTTTCTTTTTCTCTTCAGCTCCTGCCATCGCCCCTGCTCTGGGGAGGGGACTGTGGACAAGGCAGATGCCTTTATACCTGGGCATATTCGTGGCACTTTATCCACTGAAATTTGAGTACTGAAGACTGGGGATGTGGTTCCCTGAGGAAGAGAAAAAATGAGCTCTGCTTGAAAACACAGGGTGGGAATGGAGAAGGAAATAATTTCCCTGCAGTTTCTAGCTGTAATAATGAGCAGACCCTGGGCAAGCAACCCACATTTCACATTTCAGCTTTTTTAGGCTGAAGATGAAGATGTGATTCCCCTTGTCGGAGCCAGCTCCAGACAGAGCTGCACAAAATGCAGGCAAAATCACATCTGAGACCCCGGAAAAATGAGGTAAAGCCTCATATCTCTGGCTTAAATGAAAACAAAAGGCAGCGATTCTTCATGGCTGCAGCTGCACAACTCCTGGCTGCAAGGGTTTAAATGAGGTCGGAAACATCTGTGGGGGCCATTAAGCACAAAACTGTGTGTCCATCGGGGAGGGAAGCCCCATATTTTGAGCAGGCAGGAGCCCCACGATGATGGGGAGACTGAGGTGGTTCCAAATGCCTCATCCCCAACACCCTGCTATTGCCTTTACCCCTGCAAACACCACTATGGGGGTGCGTGGAACTTAGAGAGGCCAGAAAGCTCCCAGTGGAAAAAGTCACACAACTGCTTCCCCTCCCATGTATTTTCTAGGGACATTCCAGGTGAGAGAATAACCAGGGAGGCAGGGCTACCCAAGCAAAGGCAACACTGAGCTTATGCCATAAAACCCACCCAAGGACACTGTCAGTCCAGGAATGAAGAAAGATGCTGGGGGTGTTACCACACACCTCCTTCTCCGGGAAGGAAGAGCATCACTAAATTGTCTAAGCTGGGAAGAGTCTAACTTGCCTGCCAAGGACTTGGATTCAGAAGCAGATAGGACCTGCTGAGAGGTTACTTAGCACAGTCTAGCCCAGTTCCAAATATTGATGCACACTGATTTGTCCTTTCGTTCTGCACTGTGAAGTCCACAGCTCCAAAAGGGCAATGTGCAGTGGGTCAGTCTTGCTAGAAAACGGTGTTGTCCCATCGGCCCTGTGCTGCAAAGCCTCTGAGCAGAGGAGAGGACGCTGTGGGCAGAGAGGCCATGCCAGTGGTTGCTCCTCGGGGAGCTCACTGCTTGGTTGATGCTTTTGCCCTCTCCTTAAAAAGCCCCTTAAAGCCCTCGGGTTATGTTTCCTTTGACACAAAAAGGCCCAACTCTTTTGGTGAGGGCACCACATGAACCCCAGGTAAGGCTTGAAGGAGGCTTGGGTGCGCAGGGACCTTGTGCCATACCCCCTTCTGCCCTCCCCGTCTAGGCAGTGCAGACGGGATGGAGTTTCCCCCTTCCTTATACAAACTCGGGATCTCCTTTCAGCCATTGCTTTTTTTTTTTTTTTTTTTGTATTGATTTTTAAAAGGGGGCACTGCAGCTTTAAAGAGCTTCCCAGACTTGCCTTTGTGACCGGAGGAGAGGGTGGGGTGGTGGCGGAGGTGGGGACCCAGAAGAATGAAATAAAGAGAAGTACAACAAAAAGAAGTTAAAAGTGTGAGTGACAAGTTTTCGGCAACAGGCTTCAGCCCCTGTGGGGTCGTTTGGGTGAAGAATGGCAACAAATGAACAAATGAGCTGGATTTTCATGCTTGGTGGACGGTGAATGAATAAGCATCTTTTAAAACCCTATCAGGAACTCTTTGGATTGTCATTATAGCTGGGAGGAGGAGGGGGGAAGGCAGACTTTTGAAGGCTGATCATGTGAAAGAATCACGATTCTTCGCCTTTTCTCTGCCGGCAAGCACGGCTACACCGAAACGTGCGGCCAGTGCAGCCGCAGCCAGGCATCCTGCCATGGCCCAGCACAGGAGCACTGCTGGGGGACACTGGGGAGCCCCAATGCCCTTCGGAAGAGGCGAGAGAGTCCGCTCTGCTTGGAGGAGCCCCCGCTGATTCCCAAAGGCGTGGAAGGGACAGGCGGTGGTTTCAGCCTCCTCCTCCGGGAAACCTGACTGCAATGTCAGAGGCAGACAATGTGAGAGGGCAGGAAGCAACTCACTTAAAGCCGTATTTAGAGCACAGAGTGGAGGCCTGAGGTCAAAGGAATTGCCCTGGGATTATGGGAATCACCTTCATTTTCTTGCCAGCCTTCAGACACGAGGGAGCCAGCCAGGAGCAAGGAGGAGGGAGACGAGTCTGTCGCTGAGGAAAGGACCTGGGTGTTTCCCCTTCCCTGGCCCTGACAATGAGCCTGGCCCCTCTGAGCCATGCAAATAATTTACAGCCTCTGTTTTCAACTGTTTGTTGTCCTCGATCCCCCATTTTAACCTTGAGCAGAACAGAGCATTGGTGAGGCAAATGTAGGAAACTCCATGGCCAGAGTTTGCTGAATATCCCTACAGCTGGAGTTCAGCAGTAAAGTGCAGCCACGGAGGAGAGAGAAGGTTCAGGAGGAGACAGTGTAAAGCCTCCTTATTCCTGTAATAAATGATTATATTACATATTCAAAAAACATAGAATTGTGGAATTGCTAAGGTCGGAAAAGACCTTTAAGATCATCGAGTGAATCTGATGTTTTGATCATCTGTTTTTCTAAACAGAGACCTAAAACTGAGCATCAGAAGCGTGAAACATCGGCTTGTAGTGAAGGGGTCTCCCCTGGCTGCAAAAATTAAAGTCTAGTTCACGTGGTGTGGGATTTCAGCAGCCAAACTCAGCAGGGCCCAGGCTAAGTTGGTTTTCAACCTGTTGCCTGCAAGTGTGTGAAGGCACAAGCCTGTGCCTCTGAAATGGTTGCGGTCCCAACAGCCACCTGTTTCTTCCACATCAAAAAGTCCGGAGGCCATTACAGCAGCCGTGGTTATAAAAGGCAAGCACTGGCTCTGGGACAGCCCCGTCAAGAGAAATGAGACCATCATGCACTAAACATAGAGAAAAGATAAATGGAAAAGGAGTCTTTCAGTCTTCATTATCAAGTTTCCATGGGTTTGCCAAAACCATAGCAACCGGTTCAAGCAATGATTAACCTAATAATGTGGAGGCAAAGGAAAAAAAAAGTGCATTCAAGCCCCTAAAGAAGTCACTAGTTCTCTAGAGGTAGTAAATCCGCCTGCCCCCCCCACATCCACCCCCAACATATAGCCCCACGACTGGAAGACAAGAAGCATCCTAGGTCTCCAGAGAAAAGAATCAGCAATGCAGTAAAACTCAGTAAAGTGACTACTTTCTGAAAGTACAGCTGTATAGACATCTTTGTGGACTTTTTTAATACCTGCTCTTCACTGAGCTCCCGTGCTCTTCTTGCTCCTTTTTCTTGCCCGTATTGACCCTGAGCTCTCTTTTGCAATTTTTTGCAAAAACGCTACTTTTGCAGAGAGGGAGTGTGTTGTGATCCTCCTCAGTCCCACGGCACATGCAGATAGCGAGGGCAATATGATACCTCCTGTAGGGAGATATCAAAGCGAAGCGGGGACTAGCAGGGAAAACATTAAATGATTTTATCACCCAAATAATGACGGTGTTTCGCCTGTGGCCACACACAGAGGCCTTGGAGCACTTTGCAGACTGTTAGAGTACGAAAACAATACACAATTCAGCCAGAAAGGGGGGAAGGGGGAGGAATACTATTAGGTCTTTCATTCTGCCTATCTGATCTACGACACAGATAGATCACGTCCAGGACTATAACAGTACACACAGATAGTCACACACAGCCTTTTCCTAGTCCTCAGCCTTGCCCCATGGGCTGTGTTTCTCCAGCAATGTGTGTATTGCTTCTCAAAGCAGTGAACAGGCAAAGCAGGGGGGCTCTGCATGGATGGACAGGTCCCAGGAGGCAGCAGAAAGATCAGATCTCAAAAAACATGAAGTAGGAAGTGAGATCTGCTCACCTTCCTTGTCAGCACTGGCACCCTGATGCCCCCCTCCCTTCTCCCGGGTGCGTGGGGCACCTACAGCTCCTTTCCGTGGGGCATTTTGTTGACAGAGGCTGGATCAAGTGCACAAGTACAGGTCACTGCTTCTCCAAAATGCACCAAGCCCCGTTTTTTTACTGAGCTGCAAAGCGTCTGGTTATCACCAGAGCCATGCCCTTTGCCGCAGGACTGGGCGATATCCCCCAGAGCCCACCTGAACACGGCACCCACCTGAACACAGCACCCCCACCACCAGCCTGAGCCCGGGCTGACTCCAGCAGCTCCCAGGAGACACGCACCGGCAGGGGCTCCCCATCACCCCGTGCCAGGCAGGGCGGACCCCGAAGGTCTGAGCCCCGTCGGGGAGAGCACCGTGCCGAGCCCGCGGCCCGCCCCGCACCCGCCGCCGCCTTCAGCACCATGGCCAGAGCCCGCGGCGCCGGTGCGGGACGGGGCGCCGGGGCCGCTCCGCGCATCGCTCCGCGCACCCACCACCACCCAGCCCGCCCCACGCCCGGGGGTCTCGCCCCCTCCAGCCCAGCTCCCGGGGAGCGGGAGAGCGCGGAGAAAGGGGCAGAGGGGAAGGAGGGGGCGCCCCGGGGCTGTGCCCGCATCGGCGGGGCGGGGGATGGCGGAGCGGTGGGACAAGACCCCCGGGATGCCGTACCCGGTCAGGTTTCACTCTCACCTCTTTTGTTGCGGTGCGGGAGGGGGAGGTTGTCGTTTTTGGGGGAGGGGGAAAGGGAGATGTTGGATGTTTGTGCGTGCGTCTTTGTTTCCAGTAACCAAATTTCTTTTGTTCTACAAATTGCCTCAATAGCGTCTCTTTGCCGCGGGCAAACGAGCTCAACCGAGAACAATTAGCATCACAATGGGCTTTTGGCCTCGCGGGCCGCTTTGTCTGGCGGCGGCCGCCCCGCCGGGGCAGCGCGGAGAGGGGAGGCGGCCCGGCCGTAAATCTACCAGCTACAAATTGAGTCCCGGCAGGAGAGGGCCGGGAAGGGCTCGCGGGATTCATCCAGCTTCTCTTCTCGCCGTGTCGTGGGAGGTAGTGCCTTTCCCACCTCCTGCGCTTTTAACTGGCCTGATGCTACCCCCGCCCCTCGCTCAGGGCTGCGGGTTCCGACTGCTGCCCTCCGATTCCCCGGCAGGATGGGGTCGGCCTGTGGAGACGCTGCCCCGGCCACCCGCACCGCTCCGGGTGCTGGAGCTCTGTGCCCCGGGGAGGTGCTCAAAATAGCCCCGCAGCCGGGCACACCTCACCTGGAGGCGGTGGGACGGGACCGACCTCAGCCCTGTGGGAAAGGGCACCTGCAGGGAGAGGCCGGTTTTAAATCCGCGCTGGGGCCCGATGGGCACATGCCGGAGTGCGCACAGGCGCGGGGCCGCTCCGTTCCCCATCGCCGCTCCATCCCACGCAAGGGAGCGATCCCGCACCGGGCACACCGCCCGGGGCCCCGAGGAAGCCCCCGCAGGACCCGCGCTGCATCCCCGGCGTGGGCTGCGCGCAATTTTGAAAAGCTCCTGGAGAGCCCTCCTTGATAAAAACCACGGCGCTGCACAGGTCTGACCGCGACACGCTTTATTTTCCTCTTCTTCTTCTTCAGAAAACCCGAAATGCAGCCGCGGCTACAGACAGCTGGACCACCACTGCTAAAAATACTCTTATATACAAAATACATATTTGTTACGAAATATAATCAATAAATACCGATAGCGACAAATTAATATAATTTACCGTTGACGAGTACAAAACCGTGATTTGTTTTTGTCCCGCCCGCTCCCGCTGCGCTTTTCAGCCGAGCGGGACGGGACGGGACGGGACGGGGCGGGGGGAGCGGGGCCATCGCCGCCCCCCGGCGCGCAGCGCGGGGAGCCCCCGCCCCGCCGGCTCTTTGAAGGCCACAAGCCGGGGGACAGCGAGGGGACAGCGGGCTCAGAGGAAGGCGGGGAAGGCGGAGGGGCCCCGGCGCAGGGCGGCGGGCGGCGGGGCGGCAGGGCACGGCGAGTCCCAGGGCCCGGGGGAGGCGGTGGCGGAGGGTGGCGGCGGCGTGGGGGGCTCGGGCAGGCTCTGCTCGGCCAGGCGGAGGCTCTGCGTAAGCGCCCAAATGTAGTTGTGGGCGAAGCGGAGCGTCTCGATCTTGGTGAGCTTGGCGTCGTCGGGGAAGGTGGGCAGGACGCTGCGGAGCGCGTCCAGGGCGGAGTTGAGGTGGTGCATGCGGTTCCTCTCCCGGTCGTTGGCCTTCATGCGCCGGCTCCTCTTCTGCTTGCTGAGCAGCCCCTCGCTCCGACCCTTGCCGCGGCCCCGCCGCGCCTTCCCCTTCCTGCGGGCCGCCGCCTCCCGCGGGGACAGGGCGCTGCGGGCCGGCGAGGTGTCCCGGCTGCCCGCGGAGCCCCCGCCGGCCGCCGGGGAGGGGTCCTCGGCGCCGCCGAAATACGGCTGCCCTTCGTCCGGCGAGCGGTCGCTCTGCGGGGCCATCCTGCGAAGCCAAACCCGCGTCGGCCGGCCCGGGAGAGCCCTCTCCCCCGCGGCTGCGCCTGCTGAGCTCGGCCGAGGCTGAGGGGCCAGGAGAGCGGCTCTGTCTGCGCGCCCCGCGCCGCTCCCCCCTCCCCGCGGTCCCTCGAGTGCGGGCAGGAGAGGCTGCGCCGCCGGCACACGACTGCAGTTAAGCCCCTATATATAGGGCCGGCAGACAATGGGGATTTCCCGGCCGGGCGGCGTGTGCGCCCCCCCGCCCGCACCCACCCCTTGGCACGCTTTTATCTTATCAGCCCGACGGGAGCGTGCCGGGCCCGGCACCGCCCGCCGCCCTGGCCCCGCCACGCGAGACCCCGCAGGCTCCCACGCCGCGTGGTGCCGCGCCGGGACCCCCCGCCCCTGCCCGCCCCCTGTCCCCCGGCCCCCGCCCGCCAGCCCTGCCTCCCTCCCGCTGGACGGGACCCCCGGCCAGGGGGCTGCACCGCGGCCGGGGCGGCCGCACTCTCCGGGGCTCCGCGGGGATGCGGTGGGCATCGGGGCAGGGGACAGGGCCCCAGCGGTGACAGGGCGCTCCCCACACTCGGCTGCGCAAGCCGGGGCAGCGCCGGGCCCCGGGGCTGCCGGGGACGCACGGCCGGGCCAGGCGGGGTCCCCTCCGGTGCCACCCATGAGAGCTCCCCTGGCCCCGTTCCTGCTCCGCTCCCCTCGGCACAGCCACAACTGCTTCCCGCGGCTCTGGCGCCGCGGCGGACTCCCGGGACAGCCCCTCCGCCTTCAGAGAGGAGCGAGGGGACCCCGCTTCTCCCATCACCCCTCTCCTCGCCCTTGCGGCGCCGGGAACATCCCCGCTCCCCACGCGCATCGACCGGCAGAGCTGCGGGCGCTGCCCCGCGGGCGGCGAGCGCCGGCACCGGAGGGGACGGGACGCCGTCCTCCATCCCTCTCCCGCGTCTTAACTTTGCTCCCCCAAGGGGCACGGGGGCTGGGTCCCGCCGGGGAAGGGCCCTCCCGAGGCCCGAGGCCACCTCCGCCCCTCCGGCTCGGCGCTGGGCCCGGGGGGAGCTGCGCTGCCAGCGGGGCTCGGTGCGCAAAACGTGCCGGGGACTTTTGCGCACCGGCTTAGGCGGGCGGCGGGGAACGGCCCGGGCCCGGGACTCCTTTCTCCGGGGAAGGACGAGGGGCCGGGAGCGGTGGGGCCGGGCTCCCCCTGCACGGCACGGCGCCCCCGGGGGTGCGGGCAGGGCCGCTGGGAGGGCGCAGCCCCGCTGGGGCGGGAGTCCCCCCGTTCCTTCACCAAAGCGGCGCGGCGGATCCCGGCCGGGGATCCCGGCTCCGGGAGCGGCCGGAGCTGCCCAGGTGAGCGGCAGCGGGGCAGGGGACAGCTCCCCCGGCCCGGGCCGGTCCTCAGCCCCGCGGGGTGGCCTTGGCCGGCGGGGTGCGCGGCGGTGCGGGGCTGTGCGCGCTGCCTCTCCAGGAGCGCGATGCGGCGGGAGAGCAGCCCCGCTGGGAGGGCGGGGGAGCGGTGCCGAAGGGGGGCCGGGTGCCCCTTCTCGAGGGGCGGCTCGGAGGGCAGCGGAGGATGAATAGGAAGGGCCCGGCGGGGTTGGGGTTTTTTTTTTTGTGCCTGTGCAATTGGATGACAAAAAAATCTGGCGAGCGAGTTTCCAAGCCTCAGACTGCCCACTTCAAACGTCCTTCAAACAAAAGCTGAAGAGGAAAAGAAAGCCCCACCTGGTACCGCTGTTTGCTAAAATAATAATAAATAGATTTCGTTTAATAAATAATTACAAGAGATTGTAAAGTGGAGTGCTTTGGGAAGCATTAATCAGGGGCTGGGGGCAGACATCACCTGCTGGCAAACAAGACAACTTTATTGTTAAATCACCTTCCCACTGCCCCTTTCCGATAACTCCCTCCCGTCTCCACAAAGCCCGATCGGGGATGTTTACTCATAGTTAGCATAACAAGCACCATATTACCACGAACCTGATAAAAACCTGCGGGGGCACCGTGGCGGGCTCCCGCTCACACCTGGCCGGGCAGCCCGGCGAGGAGCTGGCACCCAACGGCCCTTCCAGGAGGGGCCCTGCTGCCGTTTACATTGGCCTGGTTTATGCTGCTTTATAACAGGTTTACTGCAATCCCTATCTCCCGTCCCTATTTGTCTTATTTTATTGAAAACATATGGTAACCAGAGCGGCCCCGGCGCATCCCTCGCCTGCCAGGCGTCGGGGACGTTTGGCGAGCCGGAGCTCGGCCGCAGCCCGCTCGCCCGCCCGCCGGGGGCTGTTTGCTCTGGAGAGGGGAGGGCAGATAAGGCTGGGCCTGCTCCCGATCCTGGGGGTGGCTGTAGGGTCGGGGGACCGCCGGACGCTCCGCGCCCTCCACCCACCCCGGTGCCACCGGTGCGCGCCCGCGGGGCCGGCGATGCGGCGGTGACAGCGGCGGTGGCAGCGGCGGGCGCACGGCCGAGGCACCTGCCCCGGGGCCGCCCCGTCCTTCCCCCGCTCCCCCCGGCCGGGGCTGCTCAGGAGGTACCGTGATTTGCGGTGCCATATGTCGGGCGGGTCGGCGGAGCAGCTGCTGCCCCGGCCCTACCTTCCCGGCGCATAATACCTGGGAGCCGCGGCCCCGCGTCCCGCTTTGAGAGGGCAGCGCGGCGGGGCTCGGCCCGCGCCGCTGTTTTGTGACTTTATTGTGGCGCCCAACAGATGCACGCCGGCCCCTCCTGCCCCTCGCCCCGGTGAGAGCGCGCTGCTCGGGACACAAGGAGCACAGATGCCAGGCGCAAGGTGCACCAGATGCCCCCCTTTGTGAATTCAAACAATATTTCTCCCTTCCTTCCTCCCTCCCCCCTCCCACCCCCTTCCTACAAGAGCGCGAGGAGAAGGGGCGCAAAATAAAGGAAAAATATACTTAAAAAAAAATCCCAGGCAGGAGAGGAAAGGCGAGCAGCGGCTGGAGCGCGTCCCCGGGAGCCGCCCGATGGGGCGCACGGCCGGGCGCGGCCCCGGGGAGGGAATTGGCCAGGAGCAGGGTCCAAGGCTGCCCTCCGGGGCGCAAGGAGCCTCCTCGGGAAGTCATTCGTTACCAGGTGAGCGCTGAGCTGGGCACAATAGAGCACCGTCTGTCTGTTTGATGGGTGGCTGAGGGGTGAGAACTTCCAGAGCAAGCCAGCATGACCAGTCCTCAGCATTTGTAACCTCATCGTGCAGCAGAATGTTTCTTGGGTCCACGAAGATGCTCCGATGGCTGGAGCCCATCTGCTCTGGAGACAGGCTAGGAGAGCTGGGGGTGTTCAGTCCGGGGAAGAGAAGGCTCTAGGGAAACCTGAGAGCCCCTTTCAGTGTCTAAAGGGGCTCCAAGAGAGCTGGAGAGTGACTTGTGACAAGGACATGGAAGAATATGAAAAGAGAGAATGGCTTTCCACTGCCAGAGGGCAGGGCTAGATGGGATATTGGGAAGAAATTCTCCCCTGTGAGGGTGGTGAGGTCCTGGCACAGGTTGCCCAAAAAAGCTGTGGCTGCTCCATCCTAAGGCCAGGTTGAATGGGGCTGTGAGTAACCTGCTCTAGTGGAAGGTGTCCCTGCCTATGGCAGGGGGGAGGAGGAATGAGATTATCTTTAACATTCTAATCCAAGCCATTCTATGATTCTGTGCAAGGAGAAATAAGCCCTGGGGAGAGGGATTCTGTCACTGCACGAAAAGAGGAAAAACCATGATAGAAAGCCCAAGAGTTTTCAGTGTGCAATCCCACTCTACAATAAACCTCTCTCCACGCTTATGTGCCCTTAAAACAGCCTGAGAGGAGATGGTTTCATAAGGCTGCAGGAGCAGACAGCTCTTCTGACACTGAAACATTTTGGATCAGAATGGAGCAATCTTTAGCAATGCAAAAACCTGGATTATCTCCAAGTAGGAGAGAGGAAAGGAACAGAAATACCATGGAGAGGAAAGGCAGGGAACAAGTGCCAAGTACAGAAGGGTCCGTTGGATACTGGGCTGTGATGCCAACAGGTGGGTGCTGTGAAATCTGTTACCTTAAGGTATTTACTCAACCATCCGAGCACCTGCCCGGGTAGAGAAAAATGGTCCTCACTTCTCTGGGAGCCACTCTCTTCCCATCATTTCCAGCTCTGCCAGGCTTGCTCTCCTCCCCATTTGTGGCAATGATTCCTTGCCCCAGCCTGTCTCACCTTCCAGAATAGAGGGTTTCTCCTCTACCCTGATGACAAGCCTGGGCAGACAGGATAGGTTACACATCTCCCTGGCTTAGGTTTTCCAAGTGCTTTAAGCTTTACGCCAGGTTTCTGATGAGATCTGGCAGAATCCACCACTGCCACTACATTCCTCTGAGGGTTGAACAAAATGCAAGGGAGGCTTAACATGCATTCAAGCCCATGCCCATCTTTAACTCATCAGCAGCCCCAGAGGCCCAAAATAAACCCATACCTGTGTATCTGCTTGCATGGAAATCTCAAAGAATAACTGTAATTAGAAATTTACTGTCTCCACAGCTACAGTTCAACAGAAGGAAGTTTTCATGACAGGTTATCCCCAGCACTCAGACTTCACCAGCTGGCAGTAGTCAATCTTCAGCTACCAGTTGGACAGCACAGACTTGAGGCTTCAGTATTCATTTGCATCAAGCCTCCTTCAGCCGTCAATGAATAGTTTCAGACCACAGATAGGCTGAGCTCAGACTGCCACCTTCCTGATTAGCACTTCATTCCTATAAGGATAAAAAACTAACTTCTGGCATTTTGAGGCAAGATGAGGTTATAAAGCACTGGTTGTATTGGCTCACTCTGAAACTTCTCACCTCCCAGCTGTCCATCAAACAGACAGAGAGTGCTTCCTGACCTAAAAATGTAATTAGATATGTGGTTTTCTCTCTGATTTAGAGGCTTCTTCAGTCAGACTTTGAACACAGCAGAATGCACCAGAGCTGGCTTTTGAGAAGCAAGATAAGTTGCTAAAAGCCAGGAGTTTGGAAGGAAATCCCCCATTCGGTCTGGAAAAAAGGGCAGATGTGCCCTGACGGACTCACACACACCACTAACCCCTCTCCAGAGCTTCATCGAATCCCTCAACATGAGACAGAGCTCATGGGGGGGACTATGAAGTTGGTGTCAAGTCACTGCCACCACTGGGAGATGTGCCCAGCATGGTGTATTGGTCTCTGCTCCAGCCCAGACCCCTGCTGCCAGGAGGGATAGGACTCAAAGTTGTGGTGTGGATATTTTGCCCACTGGCCCTAGGTACTTGTTGGTAAACAGTTCATGATCATCCCATCGCCATTCTCAGCTGTGCCATCCACCTCTGGCAGCCTACAGTGCTGTGGTGACTGTCCCACGGGGTTAAATGTGTTTGCAGCCCTTACACCAATGGCAGCAATGCCCACGCTCCCAGTACACGACCCCACCCGCTCCCTAACCAGCCCTGTGCCAGCCCGGTCTCTTCCCATCTCCTTCCTCCTTTCAGCCTCAGGAAGCATCATCCCTTCCTCTGTCCCAGCCTTTCCATCCCCTCGCTCCCTTCCTCACATCTTTGTGCCCCTGTCCTGGCACACCTTGCACTGCTGTCCCTGTCAGGCAGTCTTGGTGCCCCATCCCAGCTTTCCCCAGCTATCCCTGCCCATCTGCACACACCTGATGATGGTACTCCCCTCCCAACTCTTCATCCAGCGCTGGGCTCCATCTGCCAAATTCCTAACCTTTGAATTAGAACCTTCTCCTGCCCTGCACTCCTGCAGTGCTGAGGAGGAGACAAGTCTATATCCAGTCAGGACCATTTTCTTCCCCCAGTCCAGGTGTATAATGAACCTGGAGAGTCCACAAGCAGCACAGTCCCTCCTGCCAGCCCGTGCCAGGACCTCTGCAAAGGTGAGCAGCCAGCCTGACTTCTGTCTCTGTAAGAAATTATGTATTTGCAACAAAAAGGAAAAAAAAATATATGTCAGTGTATTTTCACACAAAACACTGCAGTTGTAAGCCAGAATTTTAGCTGCAGGCCAGCCCTGCAAGACAAGTTACCACCAATCTGTACATGTGATTTTGGTGAGCCACAATCTAAACTTCTGCCAGCAGGTTGCAGTGGGAGAAAGGCAACGATTCCAAGGCAGGTAACAGCAGGGAAACCCCAAAGCACTCACCACCTGCGTGCAGCCAGAGCCCTGGAGCCATCTGGGTGGCACTGCCAGCCCCAGCTGCAGGGAGGGGAGCTCAGGACCATCCCTGCCCGCACATCTGGGCTTGAGCACGAGCGGGGGGAGATGCTCTGACCCCCCATCATAAAGGGTCTCAGCAGCTTCCTGGGGTTTATCAGCACCCTTATCATTTTCCTTCGTTGCTACACTTCTTCAATCCGACCGTGGTTCCTCCAGGCACTTAGCCCCAGCTGCCTTCAAAACCTCCCCGCTACAAGCATTTTTGGGGGGTCTCTGGCTCCGGCAAAACCCCTGTACTCAGGGACAAGTTATCTGACATCTTCTCATCATCTGACGTCCCCTCGCTCCGGGGAGGTACGCCTCCCTCCCCCAGCTCTTCACCGCAATCCCCACCGTTTTCCACCATCATTTAAGTTTCTGAAGTAATTTCTTTTTTTTCCTTTTTTTTTTGTCCCCCTTTTTTTTTTTTTTTAAAGCAAACCATCTACCATATGGTCTCCCCTGAAAGGGGTAATTGTTAACAGATCATTAAAACACCGTGGCGAGTGCTCTGAGATTCCTTCCCTCAGTCTTAAGCATTATCCCGTCTCTGTCACCCTTTCAATGCGGCTTTGAGGGCTCTGCTTTTCTAACTTCCTTCTCTTGGGGGGGAAAAAAAAGGAAGAGAGAAAGAGCCACTAAAGTGACCCTCTTCACAGCTCTCCTCCTTGCTTTTCAATGTCTTTTTCGACACCCAACAATAATTGGGGTGGGGGGCTGGCGTGCCGCCGCTGATGTTGTCACCAGGCTGGGGGTGGCAGGGCCACATCCTGCCCCGTTCACAAGGTGCCAGGGTTGGGGTGACAGGATGAGGTGTGAAAGGAGTGCTGCAGGCACTCCGTGGGTACTGACAACCTCTCCTTCCGCTGCTGGGCAATGAGGCTGCTTGCCATGGGGTCCTCAAACATCCCATCCATTCTGATCCCTTTGTCCCTGCTCCTGGGATGGGGGCTGTGGGATGACCCCATGACATACACAGGTATGCTGGGCTGAGATAGAATACCCCTTACAGAGCTTGTTTCCTCAGGTGGATCAGATGCTTTCTGCAGCACAAATACATTTTATATGGAAATAAGCTAACAGCTGGTTGGGAACAGAACTAAGCCCAGAGATGGAGCTGTTTTGTGGGATTTGGACATCTCACCTCCCTTTCCTGGAGAACTAACACTATTTTAGGAAGCACCAAATTATGGGAAGCTGGGGACCACTTCTACCTGAGCCATGGTCTCAGCTGAGGGAAGCACAGGCACAGCACGAGCATCTGTCCCCTTTGCTGGAACAGAAACCTTCCCAGAGCTCTGCCTGCATGACTCCCTGTCCCATGTTCAGGGAGAGGGACCCCAGGAGGGCTCCTTGGACGAGCCAAGAAGACTTGCAGCTGCACAGTGTCTCACCTCCAAGAGAAGGGTAGGCAAAAGCACATCCCAACAGCAGCGTTGCATGTGCCTGATTCCAGCATGAGGGCTGCCAAACTCACCATGACCACCAGCAGGAGAGTTCTGGGGCTGAGGGCCACCTCCTGCAGGCTTGTGACTGGAAAAGTCAAGGCTTTCAGAACTCACACTGAAGTTTCTTACATGTATCTTCTCCCCTTCTGCCATGGATCTGACCATCCTTCCAGAGGACCACGTTACCCAACTCACCACAGCCAGCAGCCAAGCTTCAGGCATGGTTTGCACTGCTCCTCTGGCATAGTCACCTTTGCCAGCACTGGCCCGAAGCCTTTTGAATTTGCACTTACCCATCGCAGCAAAGGAGTGTGCTCCATGGGACTGGAGAGCACACAACACCCACCCTGGGAAAGATGGGGAGAAGGCAGCTCTCCCAGGCAGCAAAACCCAGTTATGTTTGAAAAACATACAGAGACTTCAAAGCCCTGAACACAGACTTCTCCAAGAATCAATAATCCACAGTGGCTCAAGAGCTCTGTCAGTGCCTGCACGTAGTTCCAGAGACCTCAGAGAGCTCTTTCCTCATCAGACACCCCAGTCCTGTTCCCCTCTGGTGCTTGCCCTTCAGCCAGTTTTCCCCAACACCCTCCAAACCTCTCAGGGAGTTGTTATGTTTATTTTGACCCAAGCTGGAGGAAATGGTGCTGCTCCTACCTTGCTCCAGCTGAGGGATCAGCCCCACACAGAATCCCTGAGTATCCTGGGAGCACTGTGGCAAGAGATGCTCAGCTGGTGCCAGGAGCTCCTTGTGCTTCCCCAGGCAAAACCTCCCATCCTAGAACCCGTGGGGTTGACCCACAAGAAATCTCTAGGCAGGTCTTAGCATTGTGTTGGGGCTGGGATCAGCAAACCAGTACCCAATGCCCAAGAGGATGAGGTGGCATTGCCTGGTGTGCACATCCCAGGCAGATCAGCTTCTTTCTGGGATGGCAGTTTTCACATCTACAGCAAGGACAAAACTTTCGATGGGAAAAAAGCACCTCCTTCAAAGAGCATGCTGGAAACAGACAGGACTCACACTTTCCTGAAGGGATTTAACAGTTGCCTTTCCCTGGGGAATTCAACAGCTGCCTTTGCTGAGGGCTCTTATTGCTGCAGGGCCGAATTTTATCCCTTAGAGCTGCAGAGACACCCTTCAGGCCAGGAGCTGAATCCAAACCCAAGCAGTCCTTCCATCCCAAGTGCAAAAAGAGATGGAGCTGCATCAGTTTAAGCAGCAGAATGGACTGAAAGTAATTTTGACAAGATAAAGAGCAGTACTGCTCTCCCACCGCAGATGAAGCTACCACCGTCCCTCCCCGAAGGGGCAGAGACATCAAATGAGGATGGAAACCCAAATCAGCTTCACTTGCCACTGATGTCCTTGAGGTCGAGCTGATCTCCCTGGCGCAGCAGACCCACAGGATCCCAGTGAGTGGGAACACCTGCTTCCTGTGGCTGGACACCCACATTATCTGTTACCAAAAAGCAATTCCTGAACCCATACAAGAATCTTTGAATAATCAGCTGGTGCAGAAAGGTCATGAATGCTTTCTAGTGAAGAAAAGGGCTTTAGGAACACAAACCTGCAAAACAACTTTTAGCAAAATCGTTTTCACATCTTAAACATTGATTTTTTTTTTCCCCCATCAAGAGGAAACCAGCTCTGTCCCATCCCACCTCAGAAGGCTGGTTTTCCAGGTGAAGTTGTAACCAGCAGCCAGATCCCGAGTGTCCCTCGTGAATGGATGACAATCCCTGCGAGGTTCGGGGCTCCCGGGGGATTTCCATGGAGGCTGTGCCCGCACAAAGGGGCTTCTGGAAGCAGGGCAAGGGAAAGGAAAGGGCCACTGGCGTATGGATGCGCTGAGCAGAGATTTAATTCCAGCGAGCAGGGATTTAATTTGTGCCTTGCACATCTGCACCACCAGAGGGCAAGCTGCTCAGCGTTTCTCCTCCGGATCCGCGCTAATTAAAGGTTTTCATCATGTGGCAGCAGCAGCACACACAGCACACACTGTGCACGATGCTCCAAGGCAGGCACTCCAAGTCTGTGCCTCAATGGCCTCTAATTATTTGAAACACAGAGGCAAACCTCTATTTCGAGTTGAGTGGTGATGGAAAGCAGGAGCACATGGAGGATGAACAACGGGAAGCTCACAGTTGTCACGGTGCTTTAAAATTGCAAACACACAAAAAAATCCATAGGTCTGGGGTTTTGCAGAGTTGCCTCACTCTTTTAAACAGCAGGCAAGGAGCATTTTTTAAAATCAGGTTAAGGATGAATCTGTGAGGAGCAGCCCAGCCAGGAGGACAGGAATTGAATTACATCAGCATCCTTCACTCATTTAAAGTCAACTTTCACGTCAGCTGTCTGGAAAAGGCAGCTGAGCAGAGAACTGCTGCATCTCCCTCCTCCAGCCACCTCCCAATAGGCACCATGGGCCTGTGAAGCCAAGAGTTAATTCCCTCAGATCTGAGGGAATGGGGAGGGTCAACAGTTTATGAATCAACTTGTTAAAGTTATTTTAATCGATTTCTTAAACAAAGTCACACAGGTTGACTTTGTGACTGTCAGGTAGACACCACTCCCATGTGAGCACTGGGGATGGCTGAAAATTCAGTACAGCCCACAAATTTCCTTGCTAAAAGAGAATTGCTCTGTGCTATGGCCAAATAGTCTCCTCATTTCATTTAAACCACTCCAAGTTTAACCATGCCTCCATCACCTCCTGCTTTCTTGGATATCTTGTATTCCAAACCACCACAACATTTAAAAGACACTATTAGTAAAGAAAAAAAAAATTACTTCTGTCATCAAAGGAGAATTACCTTTGCCATTCCCACCTTCCCAGCCCATTCTCCACAACAATTTCAGCTTCACTTTTCCCATCCTTCCCTAGCAGTCAGCTCCATCCTCCCAAGCTGCCCCTCCTTTTCCCCTTCCTCTCTTTGTACACAAATCCACCCTTAAAACACACCTTAAAGCACATTACCCAAGACAGACAGCAGGAAGATTTAGGCAACAACAATATGGAGCAAAGAAATGTGTAATAACCATGTGCAAGATCCAACACTAGAGTGTGCTGTGTAGGAAATAATGCTCAGTCTTAGGGGACTGTTCAGAAAAGCAGAGATTTAGCTTCAAGATATAACCCTGCTTTCCTCTCCTCCTGACTTTGGTTTATTTGAAGCATCATGATAATTAGGTTTTGCATTTTGCCTGCAAGCCTGGCTGGGGCTGGAGAGACTGCAGAGAAATGCTCAGGACAAAGGAACAACAACAAAACCCCCAGAGCTCTTGGTGACTCTTAGTGAATTGCCTGTCCCCAATTCACTAAGAGAAGCAAGCGAGGCACAGATGTTCAGTGCCTCTCCAAAAGCCCAGCCAGGCAGCACCCAGGCCAGAACCACAGCTCCACCTTTGGATTCAGCATTTGAGGGACAGGCTTAACTTACATAAGAAAATAAAAAACATACCAAACAAAATCTTTGTGGTTTTTGTTTGTTTTTTTTTTTTAAGAAAAACAACTTACTGTTTTTATTTTGACAATAAAATTTAGAAACATCTTGACATACAGAACACCAAAAAAATAGAAAGTCATAAATCACTTAGTTAATTTACTAAAGAGGAAAAATACAGTACATACAAGACTCAAACATCTTGTAAGTTTATACAAAAGCCAGACAGTAATAAGTTGCATTAAAAAATATATTAAGCATTACCTGACTGATTCCACATTGGCATTTGCCCCATTATTAAAAGGCACAGAAAACTGAGCAATGAAGGCGATCAGCATCACATCCATTATTGTCAGGAGATTCATCAAGATTAGCATTAAAGTTATTAAATGCATGTCTAATATTCACCATGTAGATCGGTAAGAAATCTCTTGCAAGGAGTACCAAAATAAAGCTGGAAAGGGCAAACTTTTAAGTACGACATCCGAAGACGTGAAGACACTTCCCAGAAAACCGACGTTCTGACCTTCCCAGAATAGTTTCTCTGGCTGTGCATCACTCATCAATCATTCAAAAGCGAAGATTCAATGATCCACAAAGCCCACCCTCCGGCAGCGCCACAATCCCGCGGCATCGCCGGCAGCGCGGGGCCCTCCTGGCGTGTCTTTGGGGGCAGACACACCGAGGGCGCCGAGGAGGCACCCACCGCCGGTCTGTGACAGCCAGCACAAGCCAGACCAGGTGGGTTTGCCGGGTTTCAGCTGCATTTTGGGTCTCTGCAGTCAGCCCGGGTAGCACATGCAGCAGCCGGCCCCGCCGAACTCAGGAGCAGGTCGGTGCCGCGCGTCCTCGAAGAGCCTCTCGCTCAGCTTGTGCTCCGTGATGATGTCCTCCACCCGGGTGATGTACAGCAGGGACAGCAGCACGCCCAGGAACTGCAAAAGCAAGGCATCTCCTCTCAGAGCTCACACACAGCTCACCCCTCGTGCTTCTTGCAGCAGGTTTTGCAAATTGCACAGACACACGTCGGATGTATGGGCAGGTGTGTGTGTGGGGTGTGTAGATATATATTCACACTCTTATTCTTTACATATAAGTATATGTAAGTTCTGCCTCCTTGGTGTCTCGTGTGCAGGGTGATGTTTTGCTGCTGGCTGAAACCAAGTGTTCTGTGAGAGGGTATTAAACACTGATGTGTGTGTGTTTGTGTTGGATTTCTGTAGTATATTGAATAGAATAAAGTATATTGAATAGAATGAAGCCTGAAATCTAAAACCTTCACCATCCCTGGGGGTGTTTAAGAAAAGACTGGATGTGGCACTCAGTGCCATGGCCTAGTAGGCAAGGTGGGTCAAATTTTGGGCTTGATGATTTCAGAGGTCTTTTCCAACCTACTCAATTCTGTGACTATAAATGTCTCATTTTTATGAAGAACTAATACAGCAGAATTACCACCCCTATGCTTTGGAGCATTAGAAAATCTCAGTGGATGCAGCTTGGGGAGGAGAGGACTCAAAAAAAACCCCAAGCAAAACCAAATTACCCCACCAAATCCCGCAACATATCACAGTAATGCTGCTAAATTACCAGAATGCCACCTCAGCTTATCAGTCACGTTAAAATTCAAATAAAAAAATTATATTTATAGTCAGATGGGATTTAGCAACAGACAGGATGCTCCCTTTAGTGGGTAAGGCAGTGGCCCCTCCCTACCTGGGGTAGCAATATGCCAAGCAGCACACCAGCCATGATGCTGTAGTTGTCCAAAAACCAGATGAGCACTGCATTCGTGCATCCTCGGACATAGATAACATCCTGAACACTCAAGCGCTGCAAAATAACAGAGGAAAGGTTCGACAGACAGTTCCACTGGTGTGTGATACATGTGGTCACTCAAAATTCAGAGAGGCAAATTTGATTTTCACCTTCTCGCCTCTTTAAACCCCCTGAATTTGACAGAGACCTCATCGCTAATTCTTCCATCTGTTTTGAAGTTGTTCCACACCTAAAGAAGTTATTTTATCATTTTAAACCTGGTTTTGCAGCCACTTTTCTACAAGAAATGCATCCAATTCTCATTTGAGGCCACTTAGAAAGCAGAGAACTCTCCCTTTAGCGTTCATCTCCGCTTCCAAGTTGAAAGTACAGCAGTGGAAAAATATAAACTGTGGACCAAGTGCTTTGCAATAGATTCTAAAAAGGGCAGGAACAAGAGGATTTGGGATTCAGCCCTGCAAGCTGCGCTGCTCCATGACCCCAACCCCTCATACAGAAAGCACTTGAGGCTGCAAAGGCTCCTAAGCAGATGAATGGGGTGAAGTTAAGCATATGCTTAAGTGCTCTGGGCTCTGGAGCCAGGCTGGAGGGTTCAGATGATTAAGCCATAAATCAATTAACCTAAATGAAGACAAGTCGTATGTAAAGATAACCAGTAATCCCAAAAACCAACAACCGAGGCTGGCATTGTGCTCCAAGTGCCTCAAATGAGCTGGGGAGAGGTGCTTTTTCAGAGCAGCCCCCATACCAGCACTCCAAAGGCAGGAGTGAGAACTCAGGCCAGATCCAATTACTGATTTCCCTCCTTAATTCCTCTGCAATTACTGCCCTGAGCTGGCAGTCTCTACTCTGGAGTCACTGGGGCTATTCCCAAAAGGGAAAGCTGAAGGATGAGGCCCCATCCCAACTCCTGGAGGGAGGAGAGGGCTGCCAACACAACCTGGGAAGTCCCACTCCTCTTCCAGGAATAACTATTACAGACTCAAAAATAAAACACCCACTCCTGGGACATAAAATACTTAGAAACAGCTCAGCTGGCTCTATCAACACCGATTTTACTCAGTGAGAAACTTCGGCTTTTAAGTATTAAAAGCTTTCCCCAACTCAAGTCACTGCTTAGAAGTATGAAAGCAGCTTTTTGTGCATTAATTGTGCAATTAGTTGTCATCAAACAAGGAATCGTGGAAAATACAAAGAAGGGAAGATACCACAATCAAACAAAATTAGCTTTTTTAATATATGGAAGATATTCCAGGGAGAAAAAAATCCTTTTAATTGCAGACTGAAGCATGCAGAAGAAAACTTTATAACTGACCAAAAAAGGCAGAGAAGCAGCACCCTCTGCCATGCCAGGGTGGACACCGGTTACATTACCTCTTTGTCAATGGTCTTGTATCCACACATAGTGTTGATAATGTCTGTCTGAAAAGAAAACAAAAGATATAAACTGCTGTGGCAAACAAAAATGCCCAAACTATTATTTTTACTCTTTTTGCATTTGTCCAGCCCATATAAAAGCAATGACATGGTTATTTCCCAGTCCAACACCAGTTTCTTCCAGCAGGCCCAGGGTCAGATTTAGTCAAAGCTCTACAGGATTTTAGAGAAATGAGTATTGTCAGTGAGTCAGGACACATTTGAAATCCAACAAAACCAGTGTGGCACCAGCAACCACAGCGAGATACGACACAGCTGTTTCCACAGAATCAACAGCTGGGTTTCATTTTAAAGCCTTAGTAAGTTAACACATCTTATTAAGAAAACCAGGGTTTAACATGGCCTTCATGCCATCACCATGACAAATTTAAGCTCAGAAATATCTAAGCTTCAAATAATGTCCAATACCATGAACATTTTACAAAACTTAACTTCATTACAATACAATTCTATATACCATTCTATGTGAATATAAAATCAACATATTTAAAAAAGTCTGACTGCTTGCATTCACCACAGATTGCATTTTCTGTAGTCATGCAATGTTTTCCCTGGGTTCCAATGGTCTACCTGGCCTGGCAAAGCTAACCAGAAAATACCATTCTTCACTTATGGGTCATCCAACATGAAGCCCATTGACATCAAAGGAAGCAGCAAACAAAACCAAAGATGTGGAAGCAAATGAGAATATGTAAATGAGGAAAATAAGGCAGAACAAACTGCAATACTGATGGAAAATCATGGAATGGTTTGGGTTGGAAGGGGCCTTCAAGACTGCCCAGTTTCAACCCTCTGCCATGGGCAGGGGCACCTTCCACTATCCCAAGTTGGTCCAAGCCCTGTCCAACCTGGCCTTGGACACTTCCAGGGATGGGGCAGCCACAGCTTCTCTGGGCGACTGAATACTCTCTCTCAAAATTAAAACAAGATGCAGGAATGAAGATTTCAACACGCTGGTAGGCCTCTGAGCAGTAGCCTGAGGTTCCCAGCTCACCTTCCCAAGAAGGAAAAGGGATGTTTGCAAAAGATGGGAGATGGGTGGTACAAAATGGCAGAAACACCAGCCAGGGTCAAAGTTCTTAAGACCCCAAAAAGCTGGGCTCTCACAACTGTCTGACAAACAAGGTTCAGCCCACTCCTAGAAGAAAAATCTCCAATTGTTTCACGGGGCTGTTGGGAAACCATGAGGGGCATCCATCTGCCAGCCCCAGGGAATGAATACTGTTGGAAGTCCATGTGTGCAATATTAGGCACCAGCGTGCTGTTGTGCTGGCTCTGAGTTGATTTCACCTTCCCAAACCACTGGAGCCCAATGGAGCGACGTGTGGCCACCCCCAAAATACGTAACCACAAAGAATGCAGCCACATCATTTCATCTGAAACACGGCATTTGCTAACAGGACATCGTGGCACTAGCAAAGATACACAGTGGAGATAAACACATTAGAAACAGAGGCTTACAGGCATTTGGGACTCTTTTTTATCTGCTGCACTAGTGTAAGTCTTTCATAAATATTTCAATTTGAATACAGCTCCTTCAGAGCCCCCCCAGTGTGAGCATGGCTCGTGTTAGCAGAAGGCTTTTCCAGAGGATCAGAATCCAACCTCCGACATGAGCGGGAGTTTTCCATGACTACAAAGCCAATGAGTAATCACAAACCCTATCTGTGGCTTTCCAGGACAGAAACCAGCCTGTATTTGGAAGCATTTGTCAAACATATATGATTTATGCATCCTCTGGTTGGTTTTTTCCCCGAGGCAGCCGTCCTTGTAGCCTGGGGTTGGTGTTACCCTGCTGAGCAGCCTCCGTGCCACTCAGACTCCAATGCCATCCTGGTGTGGCAAAGCCACCAGTCCTAAGCACTGCAGCATCTTGTTCAACAGTCTATGCTTAAATATGAAGTTTGTGATTCTGGGGCTTCTCCTTGCCTTTCAATTAACTCCCCTGAGCTTAACACTTCACAAGTCGCCTCATTCTCCCTATCCCCGGCTGCCAGTGAAGCACACAGAGAATATATTCCCTGTTTTTCCTTGGAGGAGTTTTTATTTTAGTGCTTTCCCCTTTCCTGAGGGTTAAATCCTGAGTTGTTCTGCTCCACGCAGCTGCAGATCAGCAGATACTATTTTCATATACACAAATTTCTTACTCTCAGACACCTAAGACTCAAAGCATAACTGTTTAGCTCTGGTTTCTGGGAACAAATCAAAGCTCATCGCAGATTTAAACAGACCCTTTCTCATGCACCAAAAATGTGTAAGCACACGTAATAAACACCTTCATATGATACACATTTCTCAGCAACACCTAGCAGGATTACTGACACAGCTAGTGCATTTACTTTCCCTGCCTGTAATTAAACAGCCCTGCTCAAGGCAGATGTTGAGAGGGCAGCCCAAAGCAGGCACCAGCAGGCTCTCCATCATGAGCCCTACTCTGTCTCCTCTTACACACACTCAATTTCTCTGCCTTGTGTTCAGAACAAAGACCAAAACTCAGCGAGGCAGGGACTGCCTGGACTGGTTTCAAGTTTAGGAATACTTCTATATGAAATTCAGCATTGCATACAACCCTCAAATGAAGAGCAATGAACTATAAAATTTAATCAAAACACATTTACAGGAAACTCAACGCCTGCTCCTCCTGCTGTCAGCACCAGTTAATACCAGTTCATCACAGACCACGAAGCTGGTCCATGCCCCAGTCCTTCCAGGATTTTAAGAGGGTGGGAAGGCAGTTGGTTTTCAAGGATGGGTGAGGGCAGAGCAGCAGCTCCAGTCTAGACCTGCTCCCATGAGCATGCCCTGACCCTGAGGTCAGCTGCCCACATTTCTGGATTATTCTGGATGACCAGCTCATTCTGTTGGGGTTTTAATTCACCCACCAGCTGGTGCACATCGCTCCAACCCCCACCCACGGAAGCAATCAGGGCCCAGGCTTCCTGGCAGAGCTGGAGCAGCAAACCCTGGGGAAAACACCAGCAAAAATTTTAAGCAGCTCCGGTTCAGGCGAGCCACGAGATTAGAGGAGCTCCCAAGATCCCTTCTGGGGCTGTGTAGTGGGTCAGTACAACGGAGTAGAGCCAAAACATCTAACTCATTATTCTCTCCTTTTCAAGCTGCCAAAGACCCACAGGTCCAACAGGGGAAGGAAAGACCCGTTCTCCTTCACTTCTTACCCCAGATTTCCTAAAGTACATTCCTAAGTGAGCACCAGCAATGCTGAGAGGCCAGGACTTACCTTATTTCTGATGCAGCAAGTGTAGGGCACCCCACAGGCCAGGGGGCCTGGCGCCCCACAGTTGTGGTACACGTTTTGGGACCAATCTTTGTAATCTTCCCCACCACAGCACTTAAACTGGAATAAAAACAACACAAAACTCCATGACCTTGAAGGTCTTTTCCAACCTGAATGAGTCTATGTTTCTAAAAGGCAAAAAAAAAAAAATCTTAAACTCTTTGAATAAGTAGAAAACAAAGTAAGAATAAAACAATATTAAAAGCCATGAGTTACCCAAAAATTGTGCCATTTTATTAGCAAGGCATGTATGAATGTATATGACAAATACAATTAAAAAGAATTAAGGGTATTGGTGGCATTCCTCCATCACTCATCAAGCTGTAACTGAGGGTGCCAGAACAAAGCACTCGCTGCTAAGTTCCACTTCCCATCTCTTCCAAGTTGAAAAATTATCTTTCCAGGTCTGGACATCACTAAGCAACATTTTACATTCCTGCTACCTTGACCTGCAATAAATTTCTGCAGTTGTTTGAAGGATTGTGACTACATTTCTAACTGGGTCTAAAAGACAAAAATATTGTTATAAGGCATAAATCAATCTCACCAAAACACTGTGGGTGTAATCTAGAAGAACTGAAATCTGGCAAACAAATACTGTAAGTTTACACTGACTTCATACAAATATTCACTTTATAATTTAAACAAAGGGAAAAGGAACAGTTCATTTGACCAGTAAGATGTATATTTGCTGTACATATCCATAATTTTGGGCAGTGCATGGAAACTTTAAAGCATTATGAAGTCCAAATTTCCTTGGGATGGCTTGCTTTTGACAGACTTTCCATGCTAACTTTGTTTTTCAAAGCAGACTGCCATCTCCATAACGATGTCCTAAAATACATGTATCACTTCCTAAGTTAATTTTATTTTTTTTTAATCATTATTTGGCACGGTCACAGACATCACATGTGCCCTGACATCACATTTCTGAACATTTTCTGCTTCTTCTATAGTCTCTGAACTGCGTGGCAGAACTCTTCAATAACCCAACAAACATTTCAACAGGCCAGCCTTATTCAAAAGAAAAAGGGCTGTGAGTCAACTCCACGTGCCATTAAGTAATGCTCAGCTGGGCTCAACACCATTTCAGAATTTTAATTACAGGTGTATACACTTCCACGGGCATTTCCTTCCAATAACCACCTTGTTACAGGGTTCTCTGTGTGCCCTCGAGTGACAACACAACAGCCCATGTTCTAACAGTCTAAAGGCCACCTCATTTCTCTTCATCCAATGCCTCCTCTTAACGAGATGTTTCTGAATCTCTTGGACCAGCAGAAATGCTCAGTGCAAGGCCTTGGGTGGAATTTAGGCTGAGTTTGCCTGAATTCAACTGTGGGGTCCTACGTGTCTGTAGGATCTGACCTGGAGCATCTGAATTGCACCTGCCAAGGCAAAAGCTGCATTGTTTTGGCCCCCTCTTTTTTGGAGCGATGCAGAGGGTTTTAAGTGATCTCAGAGACACCGTAAGAGAGACACACATGAGAGCTCAGCCCCCTCATCAGTGAGAACTTCATTATCACATCACTGGAAAAACTCAAAGCTATCACCGAAGGACATCTTGGCACCAAGTTAATCCCAGGAAAAAAAAAAAAAGACAAACCTGCTTTTGAACAGAATCCATGATGTTCTTGAAGTCTAAGTCATCATAGTAATTCTCAATTCCTCTTCTAATGTTATTGTTCAAAAACTGGATTGTCTAAGAAGCAAAAGGAGAACAAGATCCATGGGTTGCACACATGGAAACAAATAAAGTGACAGGTGTAACTGATGAGCACAAAGGAAAAGGCTTTTATTTATTTTATTTTTTTTATTTATTTTGAGAAATAGGGCAGTGGAACTATGGCAGACGTAGAATGGTATCTCCTCAGCATGGCATATTAGAAACCAGATGAACAAAACCTTTTCAAAGTTCAGAAGATGAGGACAAAGAAAGAAAAAAGGATTTAGTTTTCAAGACCCAGCACAATCCCAGCACAGCAACAACAGGGACTAACCACAGCCAGAATGGAACAGCTTTCCTTTCAATCCAGTGGCTAAAATGGCCAAAGCTAAATCCTTACAGGTCAGAAAACCTGAAATACCCCTACTCGCCTTCTCAGTACTACAAACTGAAACACTCACGGACAAAGCAGAACAAAAAGGATTATCACATCAGTGGTGAGAAAGAGCAATTTGTAGGACGTTCCTGACTCATTTAGACTCTACAGATTTGAGAAGGCAGTAGAGAAAGAAAGGGGAAAAATCAATGACAAATACAAAACAAACAGCACTTCAGTAATGCTGCTGCCCTAAGCTTTTATAAATACCTCCTTTTCCTTCCCATACTGACCCAAACTTCTCCATTAACCTCAAAAAACAAGGAAAGAAACCTGTCCCTGAGCACAGCTGTCCTGCTTGGAGTAAAGAAGAAAACACCAGAAAGAGAGAATACAATTCTACTTCAAAATAACAGAGTTTTGGGGGGGGGGTTATATATTTTTTAACATCACATGTAACATAGTATGTATGGCTCCTTTTTGAGGGAAGACATCTTATTATTCAGCATCTCTTTTTAATGCTCATGTTTTGCCAGATTAGAAAAATAAACCAAAGCACAGAAATCTGGTACTTGCCACAGTGAACACATTAATGTTTTAGAGCATTTCTGACTGAAAAGAACAGTATGCTGCTCTCTGTTTAGAAAAATCAAGGGTTTAATATAGTAATAGCATGCTAGGTGGGGTCTCCTGTATAAATTAGTGACATTGCCTATGGATGTGGGCAGGGAAAAGCTGTCCTTTAGGTAAGGTAAAACATTTTAGCCACTAAAAACTAACAAAGTCTCCAAATCCATCTGGAAACTTCCCAAATCAGCAGTCAGACCCAGATGGCAAAACAGAAGAAAGCATGCTGCAATACAGGAAGAGCTGGAAACTCATTTTGCCTGTATTGCACACTCGTAGTTACCAGATTTTCTCCACATTCTCTGATCTGGAATTCATCTCCAGAGCAGGTGGCAAATCCCACCATTGCTGAACCTTGAAGGCCCCGAAAAGCCTGGACCTGTCTTCAGACCTCCATCAATTAGTGCTCAGGTGACAATTTTAACAGCTTTTATTTTGCACAGATGTAGCATCATGGATCTTAAGTCATGTTCAAAACCTAAACACAAGGAGCTCACCTGGTTTCTGAAGATCAGGGCCACCACTCCACCAGTCAGCTCAATCAGCAAGCAGATACCAAGGATGTACATGAACTGCAGAAAAACCAGTGCAAGTGAGTCATTGGGCAGAACAAACTCCAATTATTCCTTTAGCAAGTGCCCTTTAGTCTAACATTCAATTGCCAACAGACTTTGCTTTCAGCGAACAAGACAGCATTTAAAAAAAAAACAAAGATATAAAATGATGGGTTTGTTCTTATAAAACTCTCCATGTCACAAGAAAGCCTTTTTTCCTCCCTTGAGTTATTCTGGGTTTCTCCCAATTGGCAAACACATTATTTGCCTGCTTTGAAAGGACTCAGAACCATTAAATGTATTTATCATGCCAAGATACTTCTTTCCACAACAGCATCCCAGAGAAGCATATTGATGGAGTGCTACAAACCACACCAAAATGCATGTTTTTATTCCTCCTACAAAACCAGTACTTACCTGTTTTCTTTCAATTAGTGGGTGAAGCAGCACCTTAAGATAATCCAAACCACCCTCTACTAAATTGCCAGCACTAAATCAAAGCAAAATTCTGGGCTTGGTACTTTTTAGTGTGCAGCTTCACACATTTATTTGTGTATTTACACATGCCCATAGATGCATTCACACCATGTGTGCACCCAGGACTGCTCATCCAAGTGTGTGCAAAATACGAATAACATGAAGAAATCCACAGCACCATGAGATGGCTGCAATGCACCAGCACTTGAAATGTTTTTCCAACCCTTCAGGCATAAAAGATGGCTGTTATGTGAATTTAGGTCTGCTGTGGAACAACAAACCTCATCAGGAGCAGAGTTTTATGATCCCTCGTCTGAAAATAACCCCTAATGCTCTCCCCTCTGAGAACTGGTTTAACTTCTGTGCGCTCTACACCCAGTGTCAGTGTCATAAATTCACCAGACAGGTATCTTTTCTCCTGCTAAATTTGGAATCAGCCTGAGAAGCAGGAACCAGAGCCTTGCTTTGTTAAATACCCAACTGGATTTGCTACCAGAATGGGAACAGAAAATGTTCTCAGCATCGGACGCGCCACCACGCTCAGTGTGAGAGAAGCCTAAGGATCTGCTCTCAGTAAAATTCCAGTATAATTCCAGAATCCATGGTTAATTCTGGCTTTGTCCTCCACAACATACCACATATTCAGCATTTCATCAGGCTGAACTGACACGACAAGGCCAGGCTGGACTGGGTTTTGAGCAGCCTGGTCTAGTGGAAGGTGTCCCTGCTCACTGCAAGGAGGTCAGACTAGATGGCTTTTAAAAGGCCCCTTCCAACCCAAACTATCTATGATTCTATGAAGGTGAAAACAATATTTTCACACTTTAGTTTTAATTAGTTCCATGTGCAACTTCCACCTGAAACCACAGCACCATCCAGGATTTTCCTAAAATTTATCCTTTCAGAGGCACTGGAGAGAACAGCCTTGTCCCTTCCATTTCACCCTTCTCTCAAAGCCCCGGTGTACATGGCTAACCTTGTTCCACACATTTCTACATCTCCCCCCTACATTCCCCTTCCCAGGGAAGACAGCCAGACTCCAGCCACCACCAGACATCAGCCTGAGCCAGGGTTTCCTTCTTGAGCTGCTTCCTCCACGTCCAAGTGAGAAGCCAGTGCCAAATGGTACGTCAACAGCTGAGTTTGCACAAGATCCACACCAAGTGACAATCATTCACACTGCCATTAAAGTCAGATTTAATTAAAATTAAAAAAGCAACTTCATCAAAATATGCAGACAGTTATGGGTGTGAATTCAGAAGGAACTGAAGACCGAAAGCAACAAGCCTTGGAAAATAGGAATAAAAATCCCAGCACTTACTGCTTGCAGAAGGCATAAGTTGTCTCTTAGAGAAGCCAGCACGCCCACAAAGGATACCAGGAACATTATAATGCCCAAAAGTATTAAAATAATTGCTGGGGCTAGAAAGGCACTTTCTAGAGTTTTGTACTTTTGTCTTTCAATTTCTGCATAAATCCCCACGGCGAGGACGAGGGCTCCGATGATCTGGAACAGAAAGAGAGGAGAGCACGGATGTTACTCCTTCTCCCAGTAAACACAGAGCTGACATGCTGTGGGTACACAGGAATCAGGCACTGCTCACTTCAGGATTCATTATAAACAATGAAACACCCAAAGCAGAAGTCTGGATAAAAAGGAAAACACCAAGTACGTTAAAATAACTGAAGTACCCTGAAGTATTAATGACCCCACTGAGTGTTGTTACTGACAAAGCCTCTCCAGGGACTAATTACAGCAGATAATTGGAGGCCATGATTGCACAAACCTCTCAGAGACTCCAAGGCAAAAGCCAAAGCCAAAGTCCTTTGAAAAACCTGCAGTCCCTGCAGGGAGCATTGAGGAGCCCCCAGGGCCATTGCTGAGCAAGGCTCCCCAGGGACTCCTTCCAGCAGATCCTTGAGGCCACTGGCATGTGGGCTAGGGGGGGATGCTGAGGGCAGGACAAGGGGCTGACAGTGCCCAGCCTGGCTGGGGCTGTGCCAGGAGGCCCCAGGGCCTCAGGACAAGGTGTCTCCTCCCAGCCCTTGGTGGCACAGACCCTGCTGTGGCCCAGGGCACCAAGACTTGGCTTCTCTTTGTCCCCACCTGTCATCACTGCCTGCAGTTCTCTGCTCTGCCTGGGGCCTGGGGACACTTTCTCAGTCGTGTCCCTCACTGGGACCCATTAAAAGTCCAAGAAACTTTGGAGTTGGATTCTGCCTTGGAGTTCTGGAGAGGTTTCTTCAGCTCCCTCTCAGGGACTGATGTTCAGGGCCTGAGCACAAAGCCCCAGAGGCTCATTCAAGTCCTTGTGCTGTGTCTGTGCTGCTGAGCTGGGCTGGGCTCCTGGCACAGAGGCAGCTCCTGGTAAGCAAGAAGAGCTTCAAAAGCACATTTCTCTTGATGAGCAGCTCTTCTGCCAGCCCAGCAGGGCTGGGGCACTGCCTGCAGCCAGCCCGGGCACAGCACAGAGGCACAGAGAGCTTCAATCAGTCAGGGCTGGGAAGGTGCTGAGAAGTGCCTGGGGCACAATCACTGCCAGCCCTTGGCACAGGAACCTCTGGCTGCAGGACAATGCAGCTGCAGCTCCTGGAGCCATCTCCTGAAGCTGGAACATCCCAATGCCTGCAGAGCCTGTGAGTACATTCTCTGATTGTCTCTTGTGCAGAGCAGCCAGGGGTGCCCAGGGCTGTCGTGCAGAGCAGGGTCCTGCAGCCCAGGGTGCTGTGCTGGGGCAGGGACTCTGCTGCCTGCCAGGGACAGCTCTCAGCCAGCCCTGGCAGCTGCTCCCAGCACTGGGGGACAAGATCTGGGTGGGAGGAGACAGCTGGTAAGGCTTGGGAGTGTTCTCCTTGTGTGGGGAGGATGCTGCATTGTTCA
>JAWWTY010000158.1:1505022-1521124 GCA_035222235.1 Margarornis squamiger | reverse complement strand
GGGGGGGGGATGAAACTTGTTCATTTCAAAAATATATTTCATAATGTTTTAACTTTCTGTAAGTTAAACAAATTGAAACATACATCACGGGTTGAAATGTAATTTATTACTCATCTGAGATCACATATATTACATATATGAGCAACCGCCATATATATATATCTATATATCTATATATATCTCTAACATAGCAGTTTCTAAGCCTGTCTGCAAACAGCTTATCCATCCCTTCACATCAGCTCCTATTGTATTTAGGCTCAGTAAACATAGAGCCATGTATACCCTATACCTCCACTCCTCCTGCCATCAGGGGAAAGGCACCAGATTAAAAACAAACAAAAAAAAAACCCCACAAGTCTGAAATTATGTCACTTCCTTGAGCAACTACCAGAAAAAGCTGACAAGTGAAATAAGGAGAGACATCTTCCACTTAATGAGGGAAAGAAATTTCAATCAAAATCATTAGTGAAGTCAAAATCACTTGGTATTAAACCTACAGTGAGCTGCAAATCACTTGGAATTATGCTGAATTAATTAAAATAGAAAATAGCCCACAATATTTAATCACGGAAATTGCAGTGGAAAAACTTTCCTGTTAACTCCAACAGCCAGGGAAGAGACCAGACACAAATCAATCATTTTGGCAATTTGATAAACAACATTCCCCTTTTCTGACCTGACATTTTCATGGGAACTGTGAGTCTTCTCCCTGCACACCAATGCTTCTTAATTATACTTCTTAATTTTTAATTTCACTTTTTCATTTCCATGTCCCGTGGTATATCTGGGACAAAGGGCTAGATGAACATGCAACATGATTTACAAAATAATGAGCCAAACAGTTGAAATACTTTATATCTTAAAATAATTAATAACATACTGGAAATTCTTCATTTTCTATGGGAATGAATAATATTCCCAAAGGACAATATGTGGGGAATGCCACCAAGTTGTCATATAAAAGGCAAAAATCCCGGAAGGGCTCACATATAAAAATGAATATACTGAAGCTGTTTAAAAAGCAACTTAAAATTTGACAGGACCAAATTGAGAGTAGCACCCTCCTCTGACAAATCCAGAAATTGTGCTGGAATGATGACAGAATAGAAAACATGCTGGACAAATAACAGGTATCAAAATTTACCCCGTACATGCTTCTACTGTAAAACTATAATTGTTTGGGGTTTTTTTACTACTAGATGGCAAATCTGTAGTGTCAGCTTTATTCTTTACAAAAATGTGGTGATTTGGGTAACAAATTACTGATTTCTTTTCAAACTGATGCTAAAAACCCCCAGAAATTTTTAAATGCAGCTGTAACGATTGAGGAAGGAGTCTCAGCACCATAATACACACTTATTACAGATTATAAAATCGGTGACTGTCCCTGTACACATGACTCAGGAGTTCTACTACTATTACTGTCACTTTTTAAAATAATTTAAAAAAAAAAAAATAAAGCAGATTCTCCTGCAAACACTGAAGTACCATTAACAACATTAACTCTTGCCTAGAAAAGTAAAAAAACCCTCAACATTGGACATAAGCCACAGGTATTAAAGCTTGAAGGGGACTGTCAGAATTTCAGAAGACCATTGTTTCAAGATTAGAACTTTTTACCGAAATGTCTTTTTCTTACCCCCAGTTTTCTCACCAAAACATTAAATGTTGTTTTAGACTCAAATGAGTAAAATACAAGGCACGTTCCCACTTTAAGAGCTTAAGATATACAGACACATATAACATCTTCCTGTACACATATATTTTTGCTGCTTTTCACTTGCACTTTTGCTCACACACCCTCCAATATTTATGCCTTTACTACCTTCTATTTTTTTAAGCGTCTAATAAAAATCTTTTAAACCTTTTAAACATAGTCAAACCAACAGCAGGAATTACTTATGACAAGCTGATGTGGTAACCTAGCAGTGATCCCACCCGAGTCTCCCCTCTGACCTGTGCTCTCCCTTCCTGTGACTGGGGCTGGAAACACAACTCTTACGTAGGGAACCCACTGATAGAGGGACTGTTTACATCCTGCATTCTCCCTAACACCTCCCAGCTTGGCAATTCCAGCTGTGTACACAGGAAAAAATAACTGGCTTGACTCACATTGAAAGCGCATCCACCAGCAAATACCAGGGGATTTCTCCGAGGCTTTTGCATGCTTTTCCCAAGTGAAAGGAAAACCATTTATTTATTTATAAGCAGAGGTTTTAACCCTGTATTTACAGTACTTACTCTTAAACAAAGCAGCTGCTCAACAACAGCACCTTCTGTTTAAAATGCTGAGTTTTGTTTCAGGCAGGTGAGAAAAATTACATTACAGCTTCATTCACCAGCAAAAGAGTTACCTGGAAAAGTTACAGTGACAACTGGTTTTTAAAAAAGCCCTGAGTAAGACCCATGAGAAAACACAGGGCCTGTTGCAAACACCCTACTCTGACCCTCCCAGCGATGCTTTAATTTCCTTTCTGCTTTGGATAAGGCTGATTATTTAGTTCCTGGTGTTTTAAAGCCATCCTGGGGATTTGAATCTGGGCGTTCATCACTCGTAATGTACCAGAGGAACAGCTACAGCAGGGAGGGAATCGAATGAACTCAGCATCCAGCAGGTCAAAGTCCCAGACAGCAGCAGACCATCACAAACCACCCGAAATTTAAGCAAGCCAACATTCCACGGCCAAACTTTAGTCCCATTTACACCAATTAGAAAAAAACCCCAACAAAACATAAAAACAAAAACACAAGCTCAGCAGGAATTACACAGCTGAAAAGAGAACCAGGCGACTGGCATTTATGGCTGATGAGATCTGCTTGGCTAGGCTGGAATAAAAGGGAATTTGGCGAGCAGAGCCCACGGGCTGCCCCTCACACAATGCCGTGTGTGTTCGGCCCCAGCGCAGGGAGGATGCCCAGCACCAGCCTTCCTTCCCCCGAGCAAAGGCCAGCATTCCCATGCTTCCAGCCCCCAATCCCTCCTCCTCCTCCCTTTCTCCCTCCTGGAGCAAACCATCTCCTCGGCAGAGCCGACAAATGGAAGCTCTTGGTTATAAACAAGGGCAGAGCATTGAAAATCCACAGCGAGCAACTACAAAGAGTAAATAAAATCCTCGGGCTGCCTGAAAGAGGCTTTGTCCTCCGCGGACGCTCCGAGAATCGTTTCAGAAGGGCCCTTTCTCTGCCACCAGATGAATGTTCACATCCCACCAGCCAGGGCCCTTGCTGCCCACAGAAAACACAGAGCAGACAACGCACACAGCCCTTCACAAAGGACTCGCTGCAAAGAGAGGGGCTGAAAAATAACACAACAGATTTCCCTTTCCCGAGACTCGCACCTCGGGAATAGCTGCTGCAGAGAAACACAGGAAGCATCAGGAGCCTAAACCCGAGGATCGGTTTGTCTGCCAAGACAGACAAAAGATATCCAACGTCCTCAAAAGCCTGAATTACACCCCAACACTCTCCATTTCAATCTTTGTTCATTAAATCATAGCTTTAATCAGACACCTGCTATCAAACCTGGTGGATCTAAATCTCGCCTCCCACACAGGACTTTATGCTTTATGCTCCCACTTGGTAAACACCGTGTCAGACAGAAACACACCGGCCAAACAGGAACCCAAGCGGCATTTAAACTGAAAAAGCCGGAAAGAAGCCCCGCCTGAGCATCTCCGACATCAGTACAGCCTGGAGCCAGCATCACCCCGGCATCCCAGAGCCTGAAAAAGCACCTTTTAAAATCCCGGTGCTCCCACAGAGCCCTAAGGGCGGGCTCCTTCCAGCCTGGGGGGATGCCTGGTCTGAGTGGGTTCTGCCACACGTCAGAAGTCAGTGGTCACAGCCTGGACCCATCCTCTGGGGCTTGGTGGCTTTATCCAGGAAAACCAACACCTGGATGAGGACGGCGAGTGCCACACACCTGTAATTCCACAGGCTCGCAGCCTCACCCTGCCGAGGCTCAGGGTAGGGCTTTTCCCATGCACCGATCATGACGTTGTAGGGCAAAGGCTCTATTTGCCCACCTCCCCCGGGCGAAAGAGTCGCATTTCAATACACGCACGGCCGATTTTTTACCTGCCAAACTTCCAGCTCCCGCAGCTCCCCATCCGCCAAAACCAGTTTGTCAGTCCCTAGGGAAGCTCGGGGCGCTGCACCCACAGCCACGGGTGTGACACCCGTGACCTCAGCCGCGGAAACATCCACCTCATTATTGCCAAACCCCCGGGGCCCCGCGCAGGGGGGGGGGACCCCGGCGGGGACGGGCAGCCCCCCGATCCCCCCACACCTCCCAGCTCACCCAGAAGGTGGTGGAGTAGACGACGAGGGTGAGCTTGAGGCAGAGGTAGGAGAGGCGGCCGCAGTAGCGTGCCTGCTCCGGGTCCCCGGCCGCCATCCTCCGCCCCGCAGCACCTGTCGCCTCTCCGAGCCGCTCCCCGCCCCTTCCAGGCGGACCGAGCCCCGATGGAGCGGCCGCCCCGGCGGGCGGGACACACGGACAGCGCCGGGGGGGTGGATGTGGAGGGAGAGAGGAAGGAGTTCCCTCCGCTCCTGGATGCTTTCTGCGTTTTCTTCCTTTTTGCTCGGTTCGCTCGGCCGACGGGATGAACCGCCCTGGAGACGGCAGGAAAAGCGAATCTGGCCGCTGCAAGAGCCGCCCCCAAACCTCTGTCATCGCCGGGCAAAAATACATCGGTGGGAAGCTGGGTTTGGGCTTTGGGGCCGAGCATCCGTGAGCACGGCGAAGCAGGGTGCCTAAGGCGCTCCCCCAGCACGATGGAGCAATGCCAGGGCATTTACCTGGCCTTGTAACACCCACGCCATTGCCCAGCACGTCCTGCAAGGAAAAACAGATACAGGGCGTGTGGCACCGGCCACTTTTTCTTGCCTGCATCCCGAGGTTTATCCGCGTCTCGCTGCTGTGACAGCGGGACAGTGTCGGGTCTGCCGCAGCGATCATGAACTGCAAACGCCATTCATGCCTCCGAGATGAAATGAGCCCTTTCAAGCCCGCAGCGCTGCACTGCTGTCCCACAAAGGGCTATTTTCCCCCGGGGGAAAAAGTCTCATTCAAAGTGGCAGACAACTGTCACAGAGTTGGTTGTTGCATCCTGGCCCGGAGCGGAGACAGATGGCATTGAAAATCAGCGTCTGGTGTCTGAGGAGGTGAAGTGGGGCAGCATTTACCCTTTATACCATTATATATCCATTATATATTCCATTATACCTATATATCCATTATGCCTCGGAAAGAGACTGGAAAACCTCTGAGCAGTGCACATGAAACTCTGTAAGCAGTCAGTCACACATCATTTTGCTATATACACAATATACCAAAACCTCGTTTGTAAAGCCTGAAAAATACCCCTGGACAATTCTGATATAAAAAGTATCATTGCTTTTGCATGCAGTGGTGCAATCTGCTTCTGGGAGACAAATAATCCAGCCCAGGATGCTGCAAATGACACAACAGCTCTTCACCTCTTATGTTTCTGACAATAACACAATATCCCAGAGTACTCATCCTCTAAAATATCACAGCCTCGATTTTCAGACAGATTTGCAAATATTCCTGACTCTTACCAGCAGTGTGCAGGCTGGAAATCACATCATATACCGTGTAAGTGCTGGGAATTAGAGTCTGTCACAGGTTCTTCATGTCTCATGGGTGTTATTCACATGTTCCTGTCACTTAGAAATCTTCTTTATTTGAGTATTTAATTAAATTAATAGTTTTGGTGTGACTTTCTTCCTTACCTTATCCTTCGTGCTGATTTCTGCAAATAAGATTTCAGGGCATGTCCAGCTGTTTGGGGAAGCTGATTAAAAGGAGTGTTGATTTTCCTGTTGTTTTCACTCTGAACTGAGCCAATGCATCGTAACAGGTTCCTGTTATGAAACTGTATGAAAATAACTGACTAATCCCTTTCTTTGCCTGAGTCACAGACTTTGCCTGTACATTGAGGTGGCAAGATTTCTGGACACAATTAGTACGGTTTAGCAGCAAACAGTGGTTAAAAGTAAGATGTTAAGAACTGCCTGTGGTGCTGAGGGTCCTTGGCTGTGTTTTCTCCCCCTCAGGCCGAGGCAGCACAGAGCTGCAGTTTTTCCAGCCAGGAGTCTGGCATCTCTGCCAGCATCGAGGCATTACGGCATCTGCTCCCAGGACCATCCAATAGCTCAGCTAGTGGTGCTTTTGTTCATGTTAAGGATCAGTAACTTCCACATTTCCTCACTCATCTCCAGGGCTCCTAAGGACAGTCATCAAAAGCCATGGGCTGCAGAATGTTTGACCCAGGGCTTTAGGAGCTCTGCAGAAAAGGAAGTGAACCCAGAGCTAGGCCTTCAGCAAAGTGTACCAGAAAGACCTAAAGCTTTTCAGAGATACCAGAGGCATTTTTTGCTGCCTTCCAGCCCATGCCTGGCTCATAAAGCTGCAGGACAGCTTCACTTTCCCCTACCCCAGGTGGATGCTTATGGTCCTCACATCCTGCTCTCAGACCTGTTCCCTGGACAAAGGTTCTTCCTCCCAAAGCAGAGTCCAACTTGCAATACCATTAAAACCTCTACTACCTATATTACGTTGTATTATGTTTCCAAAACATAAAATGCCACTTGATTACCCTTCCTGACCTTGCAGACCCGCATCTTTTGTTTGCATCTCTCACCCTTTGCTCAGACCTGAGATCAGTGACTCAGCACAGGAACGGCCTTGAACAATCCTGCCCATAATAAAAACAACAGCAAAACTAGCCAAACCCAAACCTCCTGTTCTCAGATATAACTCCAAAATCATTGGAGAGGTAGGTTTTACCCACAGTCCCAGGCAAATGCAACTTCCCTGAGGAATTTGGAGCCCACCTTTGCCAAAAATCACTCCAGTTTTGAAGTCAGAAGTCTGATAGGACACACTAAGTTGCTGGCTGGGCTCCAGGATGATAACCTTGCCAATGCACAACCAGCAAACGAATAAAAGGTGTGGGTGTGGATAAAAGAAAGCAGATCCTTCCTGACTCATACAATGAAATATTGACCAAAGGGTGACTGCTCCCTGATTATCACCCGAGTAACAGATCATGGATCAGGGGAGATGGTTAAGAAGGTTCCTAGAAAACCTGGGCACTCTGACAATCTTCAAAGTCAGTCAAGAAAGGTTATGGTTTCACTATTAGAAGGTCAGTAAGTACAGCCCTTTTCCCAAGTGTTTGCTTATGTTCTGCTTCCCATAACTGATAAAGCACTTAAGCTGTGCTCCCAGCTAAACGTATGGAGGGTTTTGCTTAGACTCTCCTTCAAATTTGCGGAGATTTGAGAGATGAAGAAGAAAAACCTGAAGACCACTATTAGCTGTTGAATTAATATTGCAGATCAGGAACAGCCCTCCTGGAATGTGTACAGAAAATGGAAGGGCCGTAAGCTGTTTAATGAGGTGTCAGCAGAAGACTTTGAAGAAGAGCCTGTAACACCTTTGCAGTGCATGCTGGAAGATATGTACAACTGTGTTTTTGCAGTTTCTGGGTAGGGAATAAGTGGGATTGCCTGCAAGGAAGTCTGTTGCAAAGAGAAGGAAATATTACATGTAGTACTACAGGTATTGATTTCTTAAAGAAAACAACACTTGGGCAATACCATATCTGCTTGAAAGAGTTGCCTCCAGAAATTAATGAAGTAAAGAGTCCAGGCTGAGCTGGTTGAAAGGACCCTGAACTGATAAACACTGCTCTGTTACAGGAGAGCCTGGCACAACCTGCAGCTCCAGGAAAACTGCTCCCATCCCAGCACCACATGCGCTTTCTGAATCCTGAAAGCAAGTTTTCATACCTGATACACTTTCAGCCTCCAGGAGAGCGGGCACAAGCCAGTGCCAAGTACTCTTGGAAATCTCAGCCTCAATGTGTTGCTTATGTTTCTGTCCTGTGCTTTAAAGCTGACAGCGAGAAAGAGTGCTGTGCTCTGAGCAAAGTCAGGGGTCCCTCTTTCCTGTGAGGACCCGAAACTTTCGCTTGTGTGAGGTCATTACGTTCTTACAGCACACCCTGGGAAAGGGGAGGCAGCCACCCAAAAAGAAGGACCTTGCTAAATTGCATTAAATTGCATTTAATTGCATTAAGTGTAATTTCTCCCTTGCTATGAGAACTCGTGGGAAAACCAGGGAGGGTCCTGGAAATGTAAGAATTTCAGGACTAGTAAACCTGGAAAAGCCACAACCTTTGCACTTACGCCTGTAAACTCCTCATACAGCAGCATGACCATCTCAGAGGTTATTCAAAACAAAAGTGGTATGGGGGGGGGGAGGTTCAAGTACCACTTTGCCACGTTTGGTTTGATGTCAAATTGGTTGTTTAGTTTTTCCCTGCAAGAGACTCCACCTCCTTTCAAAATCCCCTTAAAACCTGTAGAGATTTTATCCCAGTGCGACTCCTGCCTCACATGTAGTGGTTACACAGGGAAAGAAAAGCAAATGTCCTTAGTCCTGCTGCAGAGGATTCAGATACCTGGCACTTTGGAAAACCCCTCCCCTGGAAAAGGATTTCCACTTGAATTGAAGTGTTTTATGGATTGATACTTCTATTTATATTTTCTTGGCCTTAGAAGTAATCTAAAGGAAGACATCGCTTGTCCCTGACCTGGTAAACACCTTCCTTCCTTCCATGTTTTTTCTTCCTTTCTAGAGGAAAAAGAAACTTAAGGGAGAGAGTTGTTCTTTAGATTTTGCCCTTCAAGTGGAGGTTAAAATGCCAGGGAAGAAGGAGGAGACCCTCGGCATTGCTCCTTTCCTCCTGGAACTGCATTGCAGCACTTGGAAAACAGGACGAGAGGACACAAGACACCTCAGCCCGATGTCTTTTTAACAGCACGTAGTTGCACGCATGGAAATCCATACTCCACTGCAAGAAAACAAGCAGATGAGAAGATTTTCTTTGACACTTGGATGAATTAAAAACCATGGGCATATTTTCTGTTTTTAATGCCAGCAACGTTTCTCAGGCTGACTCCCTCGAGGACAGCAGCAACTGGACGTGGGTGAGCCAGTTCACCCAGCCGGGATGGCGAATCGCTTTGTGGGCTATCACCTATTCCTTCATCGTTATCGCATCCATCGTCGGCAACGTCACCATCATCTGGATTATCCTCGCTCACAGGAGAATGAGGACTGCTACCAACTACTTCATCGTGAATTTGGCTCTTTCGGATCTGCTCATGGCCGCTTTCAACACCATCTTCAACTTTATTTACGCCAGCCACAACGTCTGGTATTTCGGCGAGGAATTCTGCAGGTTTCAGAACTGGTTCCCCATCACTGCAATGTTTGTGAGCATTTACTCCATGACAGCTGTGGCTGCAGAGAGGTAAGAGGAGAATGGAGAAGATAAAGTCTGAAAAATCCCTTGTGAGTCATAAAAAAAAATAAAAATCATTGCAATACTTTGTGCAATTGGCCCCCACATACTGTGTCAGGTGCCTTATCAGCAAAGTAGAAGTGCCAGACTAATTAAGGCAAGATCTTCTGTTTTATCCCCAGTCTGAATCACACCCAAATCTGTAACGAGTGGAGGTGGGTGGTATTTTGCTGTTCCTACATTATTGATCATAAATGGTTTCCTAGTCATCCTGCAAACTCTTTTGTGGTTTGGCTTTTTTTTTTTGGGAGGGGGGTTTAATCCATCAGGATATTTCCAGAGAAATGAGAATATGCTGTGGGATGCTGAAAATATAGGCATCCTCAATCCTGCTTTGAGTCCAGCAAAACACCAGAAATAATGGGAATTAGATCAGAAATGGCCCAGTATGCTCCCATAGTTCACTAGAATTATTTCTCCCAAGAGGAAGGGAAATAATTACAGTGATTTTGTTTGACTTCTGGGGGGATTTGGTGCTTTTGGAATATTGTCTTCCATCTGCTGAGTCACTTTTACTTGAACTTAAATTTGTGGAGGCTGACTGTGTTTACAGGTCATTGTTAAGTAACATGAAGCTGTTTTCCTTTTTACTAGAAAGTGGCCAAAAGTCCATGGGAATTTCCTCCCTTACAGACAATGTTGCATAGAAGAAGTAAAGGAGGTTAAGCTCCCTTCTAGGCTCTCTACCCTCCTTCCCTCCATCCTTCCTGGCTTCCCTCCATTACTTCCACTCTCTGCCTGGCACCAGGAATATCTCTTTCTTTTCCATCCTCTGTCCCTGCTGCAGCCTCGCAGTGAAGGTGTTCCCTGGGACAGCCACACCGGGCATCCAACCCTTTATCAAGCCCTGCTGTTGACTTTGCAGTTTCCTTCAGGTTTCCTCTGTTCCTTATCAAATGCCCACATCCACAAAGGGCCCTTCCAGCTCCCTCGGGAGGGGAGCAGGTTTCCCTCTGGAGCCATCCAAAAAAGCACTGCTCTCTGAGTCCTTGGGGTCGTTTCCCAACTCCCACCCAGCTCCCAGCTCTGTTCACAGCAGCACACCCAGCCTTGGGAGGCAATCAATACACAAATCATACCAGATAAACAAACTCTCACAAGCACAGGGATGAGTGACGTGTTTGTCAGTCTGCAGTTTTCCAGATGAAAGCAAATCCCTGTTTAGAATCAATGGCAACTCACTTTTAGACTCGATCACACTTATGCTGCTCCTGGCTGTAAATCAAAGGTTGTTGGTAAATGCTATTTTATACATGTGATCTGCCAAAGAGTATTATTTTTAAAAAGCCAGTTCAACCTGTCCTCACATCTCCCTGCTCTCGTTCCCTGGTGATTTTTGCTGAAAGCACCTATACAGCCAAAATCTCTTTAGTCACATGGTGTGGATCAGAAAGAAAACTTGGCACCCTGCTGCAAACCATATTTAGCTATTCTTTGCTTAGCCCCAAAATAGACCCTGACACTGCCTCCTGGAAACTCGCCACTTCCACTTAGTGTTATGAGAACTTGTCCACTTGGGTTCCGGTGTTTAACTTCCACAAAACAACGTCTTTTGAATGTCCTGTTGGAAGGAAGCAGGCTAAGAAGTGACAGCTCTAAGTCATCTCTCTCTGCCGTGGAAAGGTGCCCGGTGATATTGCTCACCACTGGGTTTAGGATCGCTCTGTTTCCCCGCTCCAAGCTGCTTTGTGTCCCAGAGCAGCTGTTTCCACTGCAGTGCTCCAGCCACAAACGAAATCTATCAGCTCAAGTTTCCCACTCCAGTTAGCAAAGGCTCCTAGGACCTGTTTGGAAGGTGTACAAGAGTGCCCAAAATTCAGCTTGCTTTGTCTGCATGGGATGAGGACTAGAGAAAGGGGGCCAGGGCTGTAGTCTCAGCATCTTGCGATGTCACAAGGAGCAGGGCACAGAGAGACACAGGGAGGGGCCAAAGGGGGGCCAAAGGCAGTGTTGCCACACAGCAAGAGCAGCCAGAACATCTCAGCAGGTTTGGCAAATCTCCCAGTTTGCAGGAACTCACCTTAAATCACAGCTCACCTCGGGGCTGAGCAGGAAAGCCTCCACCCAGCAGCCTGTAACACCTCTGATGTGGGCTGTGACAGCACAGGCACTGGCATCATTGATTCCTAGGACTTGCTGTCCACTGAGAGCCACAGGTCATCATTTCAGGCACTTCTGTGGAGAATACTTACCACTTGATTCTGCCCAGTGACCAGACTGGAGCACTGTACAACACTGCTCTGACACGCTGAAGAAAAGTGAGGTGACATGAAAACCTTAGGGCTAAATAAGGCTCTGCTGCCATGTGGCCCTGGATCACTCCCTGTGCTGCCTGCCAATGGCCTGGCCAAGAGACAGCACAGTTTGTCAGATTTTTGCTATGAAAACCAGGAGGCAATGGGCATTTTCCACTCTATTTTGCCTTTATAACAACCATGACAAAGAAGAGGGGAAGCATGACATGAAATGCATAATTGATTATGTACTCATTATGACACCATGTGTTTCCACACAGGGAACTTAAAACCAGAGAGTGCCCTGGGCTCATGAGTAATCCAAGAGTCAGAAGTGCCGTGAGGGCTCTGAGCAGGTGTGAGACAGAAGGGTCAGCCCTTCTCTTCCACTGCAAGCACAAGTGCTCTGGCATTTACAGACAGAGGTAGATAATACAAGTTTTCCACTGCTAAAAATCCATGGAGGAAAATTCAGGTAAAGGATACTTGATACCCAGTTTGCTCTTGTGATAGTATGAGGCATCAGAGATGGAAATAATTAAGAGGAAACAGTATACTTGGCTGTGCTATTTTTTTTGGAAAGAATTTGAAAAATTACTTTAAAAAAAAAAAAGAAAGAAAGAAAAGAGAGTAATTTTTACAAGGGCCTGGAGTGACAGGAAAAGGCAGAATGGCTTCACAGTGACAGAGGGCAGGATTAGGTTGGATATAAGGAAGGAATCCTTCCCTGTGAGGGTGGGCAGGCCCTGGCATACTGTTCTCAGAGAAGCTGTGGCTGCCCCTGGATTCCTGGAAGTGTCCAAGGCCAGGTTGGACGGGGCTTGGAGCAACCTGGGATAGTGGAAGGTGTCCCTGCCTATGGCAGGGGGTGGAATGAGATGGTCTTCAAGGTCCTTTCCAACCCAAACCATTTTTGGGATTCTATGAAAAACTCCACAAGGGGAATATTTGCTCTATCTGCAAATACCTGTAGCTTACCAATGTACTTCCCTCTTTTTCTTGCAGGTATGTGGCCATAATTCATCCCTTCAAGCCCAGGCTCTCTGCTGGAAGCACCAGGGTCATCATTGGGGTGATCTGGCTGGTGGCATTTGGGCTGGCCTTCCCACAGTGCTTCTATGCCGAGATCCTCACGGACAATGGAACCACCAAATGCATCGTGGTCTGGCCCGATGACGCTGGATCCAAGCACCAGCTCACGTAAGGGAAATGATAAACCCCCCAATGCAGGCAGAAGTTAATGAAGGAAATTAATCTAATTTCAAACTGTTGGCTACAGGGAGTGCTGGGAGACAGGGCAGGGAAATAGGGGGCTGGGGCAGCCCACCTAAGCTCAGTTTAAGCCAGTTATGGAAAAAGCTCTCAGGTAATCATGGCTCAAGATAAAGACAGGTCATGTGCCATCCTCCCCTGCTTTGAAAACCGGTCATAAGGTCCAGAAACCCTACATACAGGGCTTGGTGGATTTAAGAGAAACCAGAGAGAAAAGTCTCTAAAAAAGCAATAAATCCTAGTAGCAAAGATTTGGGATTTTCTTCCTCCCTCAGGCAGGAGGAAACTGGGTATCTTTAATGCTGAGAAGCCACGTAATTAGTTAAAAATTATGCTGCTCTTTGTGGGGGAAAAGGGAAATAAAACCTGAGAGGGGTGCGTTTCAAACATCCTGAGGTTTTATAGACTGATTTATCTGGGCACACATCTGCACTCCCAGAAGTTCCTAAGCCTCACAGCGATTTCCTCCTGCTTTAAAACAAGACTGTTCAAACAGATGAAACAAGCCATACCCCACATTTAGGGGATCTGCTGTGATTACTCATTATTCAAAGCACGTGATACACAGAGCAGTTTGAGAAATTTATCAGGCAAAACATATTTATGCAAAGTAGTAATGGACGAACTGCAGAAAAGGAACAAATTGATTAACAAAGTGGAAACAATTTTTCAAACCAAAACCAAGTGCTGAATTCCCTGAGTTCACTCTGCAGTGCTAACTCTTTTGCCCAGCTCCATGCACCAGGGACATCTTCCCCTGCTTAGTCTCTACCTCTGGCAGACAGCTGGATGCCTCCTAATGTTAGTTATTACCAAACTAACTGGTTTTCACACTAATATTTGCCCAATACCAGGAGCTTCCTATAATTTTGACCAAGCTGCAGCATATTCAGCCCCTGGTGGTCAGTTGTCCCCAGTCTCCAGAGTCACAGGAAAGCAAAGAGGAAAAATCAGGTTCACATCATGCTCCTCCTGGTTGGTGCCCCTTGGCACATGTTGGGGAACACAGTGTGCCAGGCTCCAGTGAATTGAGAAGGTGGGAGAGTAGGTAATCACTAATATATGAGTCACTGGTCACTATTTAACTCAGATGAACAGCGTGAGGTTAATTCCTCCAACAGCCATGGTTTGGGAAGGATTGAAACAAGAGTTTCCCAGCATGCCAGCAAAATCTGTGTGGGCTGGAAAGTCTGGTCCTGAACATAGCAAATAGTGGAGCAGGTTCTTTCTGGGATCTCCAGCTGAAGAGCAGCAGCTCCTGACCACAATACATCATTCACTAACTCACTCTCCTGCATAGCCTCAGATCTGCAGGTTTCAGTATCCATCCTAGAAGGAAAGTTGGAAGTAGAACCAAGTTAAAAACCAAACAACGCACTGTGACTGCCAATGCTTGAGAAATATTGCATATGAAGGGACTGAATCCGTAGAAGATTGAAGAACCAGAATAAAGAACCTTAATCACATAGAAATTTATTTTTTTTTTATGACTTTGCAGCAAAGGAGTAAAACTACAAGACTAAAAGTTTCTTTTTGCAGATGCTCGAGCTTAGGCTCCCATCCTCTCCTCCTCCCTGGATGGGAACCCAGAAAGGCTTTGTGGTGCTCCACTCAAATCATTAGACCTTCAAAAGAGGCATTGCTCTGAGGACAACTGGAAAAGGTGGAAGACAGGCAGGGACAAACTTGCCACATTTCACAGATATAATATTTTTCTATATGCAGCCATTGCTCTGGTATTTGCAGCCACTCCAAGGAGCAAACAGCACTGAAGTCCCAACACCCATTTCGACAGCTGCCTGCAAAGCAGCTGACCCAGGGCCTTGTCATACTGAGAAAGACCATTTGCACCCAGCCAGCCTTTTGGGGTCACTGCCAGCAGAGTGTGCCAGAGCTCTCCTGCCGAATCTTAGTTTTCACACTGTTTATGCTAATTTGACAGCTGCTGTAACCGAGTGAGCAGGTTGTTCCCTTCCCATAAATGGTGCTGGCTTAAAATAATCAACCCCCAGCATGAGGGAGCCAGCAGAAGTTTGTGGGGTAACATGGAAAGCTGGGAAGGGCTGAGGGAAAATCCATCTGCAGGAGGTGCCGGTGCTTTCAGGTGGAGCAGTCCCCAAGCAGCCTGTTGGTGAGACAGAACTGTGTGTGCACACAGATCAAAACAGCCAGCTACACAAACACAGGCAATATTCCTTCCTCACTCACTGCATCTCTTTGCACCCTGTCAGCAGCCTTTTGCTGTCCCCGATCCAGGGGTTTTCCACATTGCCACTATTGCATTCACCAAGCTACTCTATAGTTTTTGGACTATTCCTTTCCCATACCTGTGATTTAAAGGCTCATAGTTTTACAGCCATGAGTCTCAGCCATCTCTCTCTCCTGACTGCAGTGGGGCAGCAAAGCTCAGTCCAGATGGCCACAGACTGTAACCCTCTGCTGAAAGATAAATGATGTTACCCTGTCTTCAAAGAGCAGCAAATCCAGCTCAAGGACTCCTCATCGCATCACAAGAGAGATGAGCTTTTGCTGTTTACAGAAGTCTCTTCAACAATGTTTGTAGGCAAAATTTGTGCTTTGAGGTTGAAATTAAGGAGAGCCAGCCCTACATGCCCAAAAGACAGTTTCTGAAGGAGCCCTCCAAGAGCCCTACTGACCATGAAAACCTGCTTGTTCTTCTCTTTCAGGTACCACATTGCCGTGATCGTGTTGATTTATTTACTGCCTTTAATGGTGATGTTTGTTGCCTACGGCATCATAGGAATTACGCTGTGGAGCAGCACGGTTCCAGGCAACCACCTTCACAGAGCCCGCTACCAACACCAAGTTAATGCCAAAAAAAAGGTCAGAAGTGAAGCTTAACAATAATTGCCCTCAGTACACCAGCCCTGCTGGCTCCAGTTCCAAAACAGAGCCTGGGTTTGACACAAAATCTTGTGGGATTGGGCATAAAAATTAAGAAAATGTTTTGGGCTGGGGGCAAAGGGAATCCCCCAGGAAGTTTGAAAAAAATGGTGATTACATGCACCAGCCAGCTTTCAAGGACCAAAGGCTCACAGCAGCAGGCCAGTTCCCAGAAGTAAAGCCCAGTGTCCAGTGAGTCCACATGTCTTAGGACAAACCAGGGTAAAACTCTTGACAGGGTGAAGAGGTTTCAGTGTAACAGCAGTGTTCTCATGTCCCTGCACATCTCTC
>JAWWTY010000158.1:1478813-1504396 GCA_035222235.1 Margarornis squamiger | reverse complement strand
AAGAACAGCTGCAATTTTAAACTGCAGTCCATAGGCTGAGTGGACAGCTTGATTTACACTCTGCTAGTAATGTGAGACGGGGCACACTCTGAGTGAGAGTTTAGCTCAGGCCTTAAGATTCTCTGCCTTGGGATAAAGTGCAGGCAGCACATGTACTATCTGTGCAGGCCCATTCACACCCCAATTCCACACACAGACTCTCCTATTTTCAAGGGAGGAACCTTAATCCCTGCAGTGCACCTACTGAGCTAACCCTGAGCTGGCTCAGCCACCTGCTCCTCCCAGGCCACCTCTCTAGCACACCATGTCCTGGGCTCACCCCCGTGGGAAGCAGGAGCAGCCCAGGGGTGTCCTGCTGCAGGTCCCATCAGGGCACATCGCCACGAGGGAGCGGCTTGGAGAGCACAGCCCCAGTCATGCCAAGAGATGTCCCTCTTGCTCTGTGCTGCTGTGTCGGGATGCAGAGCCGGGAGCTGCTCCAGCTGCCCTGTGGGTCTCACGCCAAATCCTGCTTTCATAACCCAGCTCTCCCTTCAGCCTGGCTGCATGAGCTTCGAGGGGAACACAGAGTGCCAAGCCCACCTCCTCTGAGCGATGCTTTGAGGCTCCTTTCAAGCCTGTAAGCCTCCAAAAGAAGTTCTGCAGCCCATCTAGCCAACGTGCATTTAACATGAGACACCCAAATGTGTCCTCTCCTTCCTCTCTCAGAAAGCAAACAGCTTCCTCATTTAATTATTCATGCTTTTTGAAAAAGCTTCCAGTGGGTAAACACAGGTATTTTCCTCACAAATGCTGTTACCAGCATGGTCAGTGCCATCTACTGAGCACACCAAACATCCTGCCACTTCACTCATCTCATAATTTACTTAAAATATAAGGAAATCTTACCATAAACTCCTATTGCACCTCCCTCCACAGTTGTATACATTTAGCTCTTCACCTCACTCCTTTGATTCCAATAGAGATTTTTAATTTCCATGGTCATTCACAGGCAGAACCAAGTCATGAGTTTGTTCATTCTCTGTGCAATTATAAAGATCATTTCACCATTTAATTGCTCTTCTTACACTTACAGGTTTCGTTCTGGTTTCAGGCTGGCCTTCCGGTGGTGTCCGTGCATAAAAGCAACCGAGAAAGACAAACTTAAACTCACGTCCCCATCTCTCTACCAGACAACCCACTGGAAGTCCAGAACAAGAAGTTTCAACACAGAAACTCAACTGAATGAGAAAGAGAAGGAATCATTTACCCTCACCTGACTAACGCTCTGATTTCCTCCTCCTGGTTCTGGCTCTGTCCTAACACTCCATGTCAGGGCAGCAGATTTATGGAAGCCTGAGGAACATCTTTTTTTCTGGAGCAACTGTTTTCCTACAGGTCTTCTTTAGATGGCATCAGCATTACAAGCAGTCTGCTGATAATATTTATATCCATGTAGGTCCAAATATCACCCAGGTACAGACATGAGTTTAGCCCTCCTTTACATCAACAACTGCAATACAGAAGAGAGAGATCATGCCCATGAGGCCAGAAGAGCAGCAGACCTGAGGCAGTGCCCATCACTGGAGTATCAATTATTCTCTTCCACACAGTGATCTCCTGCTTTCTGTTCCACCAAGACACTAAAATCCGGAAAAGAGGTGATGGAGCAGCAAGGCTGGGACTCATCTGGCCCAGTCTGGATGGACCCCCGGGGCTGTGTGGGCAGCTGAGTCCCATGGCTCAGCAGCCCCAAGGTGGGTAAGATGGTGGGTCTTTGTTTACAACAAAGGCAAATACTAACACATCCAGACTGAAAAGCCAGGCCTGCCCTGAGAATTTCGTGTCTGCAATTTCCTCAGCACCATCTCTCATGAGTTAAAAGAGAGAAACAGTTCCTTAAGTCACAGTCATTGCATGGATTTCTACAACGTTGTACTAAAACAGTGTCATCTTCCTATTAAACAATTCAACTCCTATTAAGAAGTGATTCCTCCTTCACATAGTTGTGATGGCTAATTTGGACAGAGAGGCTCTCTCAAGAGTCTGTAGCCAGGTGTGGGCTGCCCACTGACTTGGTGAGGGCTCGTGGATCCAGCCTGAATCTACCTCCTTTACCTCCTTTTAGTCCCAATGGCAGCCTGACCCATCACTGTCTTTTCCCACAGTCCCTTCATCTTTCCCTTCCCAGACTTACCCCATATTTATCCTCACTGCTCTTCTCCTCCCAGATATGAAAATAAAGCCTGAAATACGATCTTCCAAGCCTGAGGCATTATGTGCAGGCATGCAAAACAGGAGAGGCTGAAATATAAACATTATACAAAAGCAATACAGCATTTAATACTGTTATGGTAAGTAGCGCTTTATAATCCCCTTCACCTCTCACAACAGGTTTGTAAAGAATACCAAAAAGCCATACTTTAGTGATTAAAAAGCTCCTATAAGGTCAATAAGATCCAGTTATTTGAAATATTTCCCTTTGCTCAGTGAAAGCAAAACTACAAAGTGATGCCAGGCCTAAATTATGTGGTAAATACAGAGAAAAAGATTTGTGGCTTGAAATGAAAGAGTACTCAGGGATAGGATTTTCCCAAGCCTGTTTCAATACAGGAACCAGCAGATATATCTTCCTTCTCCACTTCTCCACCTCCCTGGCTGCTGTGGAGAGCAATTATGTTACACACAGGCCCAACAAACTTGTCCCACTAATGGGACAACAGAGCCCAGGGCTGTATGCCCTTCTGGGAAAGCTCATTGTTCGATGTCGTTCTAGCAGTAGTTTCTAGTCTAGATGTTACCTGTGCAGACCTCTTACCTGGCCAGCCTGTGCCTCCCAAGGCTGCACTGCTGGTGTGCGGGTGGCCCAGAGGGCGAGCAGGAAGAGGCATTTACGGAGAGCCACCACCGAGTCATTCTGCCAAAGGGACTGAAAACCATCTGGGAGGGATGCTCTGCCAGGCACTCATCTCTGGGATCAGGCTAGAGATGGCAGAGACTCCTGCTCTGAGACAGAGTTCACTGTTTGATACACCTAAGCTGTACCTCCCCCTTGCCCAGCTGAGGTGATTCTAAGGCAGCTTTCTAAAGCAGAGCTTTTCAGACCAAACAGGCCTGTTTTGAGCATCCCACCTCCCCTTCCACCTTCCATCACACCTGGACAGGCAGCCAGAGCCTATTTCAGATGTCATGCACACACTGCCAGTGCATCCTCTGTGCAGTCCCTGGTGGGCACCAATGTTTGCTGACAGCTGAAGGAATCTTTTTTGGTGCAGAAAGCAGAGGGTGATTTCTTCAGGTTGCAAAAGGAATTCCCCATGCCCTCGCAGACTCTCACTGCAGATCCAGAGGCTTCATCCCGAAGAAACAGCAACAGTTAAGGTAAGGGAGCAGAGATGCTCCAAGTCCTTGTTATACTGGAAGAAAAGGCATGGCAAAGCAGGCTACATTATTCCTGTGATACATGAGGTAACAGAACACCATGCTCCATAGTACATACATGCAGTTCTTCATATAAATATAGACAGGATCAAGTACCATGCAGCAGTAAAGACCTCCAAGCCAGCACTAGATCCCTCCTCTGCACAGTTATTTGTGCTTTATGCAGCGAAGCAGTCCCTGCAGTCAGTAAAGAAAAAACATTTGAAGAATCTCATTTTTATGACAAAGGAATAAACAAAAAGCACAGAACGGGGTTCAGAAGTTCAGAAACACTTTATTTTGCCTTCTGCTATTTTCTTAAGAAAACAAAACAAAACAAGGTCTGCTTGTTTTAAAACTCATTCAAAAGGCTTTTGAGAGAACCCCCAGAGGAGTAAGGAGCAGATGACATTACAACAGTGGTATGCAAATGGTCTTTTCCCCAGGAAATATAAGATTTCTGTGTTCATATTGCAGTAATTACAGCTTAACAGTTAAGAGGACTGTGATTTTATTCACCAAGCCTAAAAGCTTTAAGTAAGACATCTCAGTCAGTCATTGCTTGGATAACATTGGAGACATTTCTTCTGACAGTTATAGCTTGTGATTCACTTGGAACAGTTTCCTAGGGGTAAGAAGTAGTCTGGAAATGAAAATCTCACCAGGTCTCCCTTTGGAAAAGAACTGCTGTGTCTTATCAAGTACATCAACTATGGTCCACGGTAGGAAAAGTTGCGCTGTTAGAAACACAAACTCACTCCCTATTTGTTATGAGCTGGATCCAATATACAAAATGACCTATGCCAGCATCTCCAAAATTCACAGTCACCCTGAGACCAAGTTTAACTTCCACTTCTCATTCCCCTCTACCCTGCACTGAGCCTAGCCCTCAGATGGTGAAGAGCTCCAAACCCAGGTCCCCAGGCACGGCTCACACCACCCCTACAGCACTGCTGACGGCAGGCACAAGATTCGCAAACCTTCAAGCAATTCAAATGCAACGTGTCCCCTGTGCCCAAAAAGTTTCTCACCTTCTTCTGTCTCCTGTTTGGGGTCATAGCTGCACATCAAGGGGACTATTCAAGCTGTAACATAAAATGGGTTATTGGAGAAGCACAGCTTTAGTGTATGCAAAAGGGGCTTTCATCTACAACAACTCCAACACAGGCTGTGCCAACCAGTGGTGCTCGAGCACCTGACACCCAGGACTCTGCAAACATTAACCCTTTGCACACAGGGAGCTCACAGACTCTGACACACCGTGTCCATCACTGTGTTTAGGGCAAAGCCTGATATAATCACACCGCCCTCGATGCAGTGGGCCGAGGTTTTCCTGCACTGCAGATCCCCCTGCACAAGAAAGGGCATGAGGTGCACCCAGACAAGCGACATGCCCCCTAAGATTTGGGCACTGTCAGCGCCGTGCCACTGCTGAACTACATTAGGAAACATGAGGCATGGGGACCTGGGTGAAATCCACCCTGTTTGAATCTGACCCCGAATGCCCGGGAATAAAAACACACACACAAAACGCAGGCACCACTGGGATTAGGTTGCAGCTCTCCCTACACAATAGCTCTTCCCAAAGCACTAAGCCACCAGCCAACAGCACCTCTTCCAGAAAGAACCACTAAACACCAGTTAACGCACATCAAAAAAGTTTAATATTTTCACAAGTATCACGTAACACTAGTACCAGAGCTACTAGTGTGCAAAGTAAAAAGACCCTCTACCTTTGCAAAACCAGTTAGGCATGCAATTTTTCAGGTAGACACACACTTAAAGCTGCAATGACTGTTTGTGACTCACGTTACTTTACAACATTCACTCACAGTGCACCATAATGCATATTGAAATGTTATCGATAGGTAGGGCAATCCAAATCTTAGGGGAGTGGAAGGAGGACAAAGAGGAGTAGCCTGCAAATTTCCATCTACTTTCTGCAGGAAAAGGCAGCAGGGAAAACCATGCAGATATCTCAAATTCATTTTTTGGTAGAAGAGTGGGAATTAAGGACTACCATGTGGTCTCCCTCTTTGCAGAAAGTGGTGTGACTTGCAAATGTTACTCGACGTTTACCTTCCTAACTGCTGCTCAATTTCAGTAATGCAACTGGTATGCAAGTATATTAATAATGGCATTGACTCGACAGAGCACAGGGTACACCAAGTGTGTATGATCTTTGCTGTTGCTTTCATCCTTGGAATAAGCTGCATCCGATTTTGGCTTTGTAGGCTGCTTACACACCCAGGTCCTCAAAGGCAGGATCAAAATCAAACCCTCCTATTCCTTTCTGAGCACTAACTCTAGCTGAGTGTTTGTGTTCTGAGTGACTGCTGAACAGTATTAAAGATTAAAGCTCTGTGTGGAAGCAAATACCCATTTAAGGCGAGAGACGGAAGATCTGCATCCGAGGGACGCAGTCGAGCTGCAGGTTCCGTGGAAGGGCAGTGGCAGTGCCCTGATCCAGACTAACAAGAAGAGATAGGAAATACCTTTTATAAGAACTCTTAAAACAGAAGAGCATAGCACAGCCGTGTAGGGACCATGAATCTGCTGATTGCACAGGTCTGGAGGTTTGGATTACCCCAATCGCCAACCACTTCGTTTTACTCTGTTGGGATTTCTTGCCGGGACGTGACAGATTTCGCCCAGTAACACAACACTACTCACAGAAGCAATGGGAAATACCAGTGGAACCAGATCTGTGGGACAAGGGCGTTTACTTTTACCATGACAAAACAGGCATCAAGGAAGCGAGTAAGTCGCGGTGCCAAGTCCCACTACAGAGTTACGTGCGTGCACAGTGCTGACACACCATAATGTTTTCACAACCGCTTTAGACGGGAACAACAGCAGGTAGATATGCAGGAGGGAACTGCTGCTTCCCCTTCACTAAAAGCATCGACACCCAGGTCTGGTGGTCAGCGTGCTGGCAGTGTGCTTACAGGGATGCTGCAAAGGACACGCTCGGTACGATGCAACGGTAGCTCTCAACGCACATCACCTGGGGGCAATTTCGTCTCAGACAACAACCGCGTTTTGACAATTGCAGAAATTATAGACTGTTTTTTCCATGACCTACAGATGGGGAAGGTACCAACAAGGTGAGTAAGAAACATGCAGATTGGGGTCCAGAAACAGGAGATATTATTAACAGCACACATTCTATCTTGTATCCTATTTTTTTTTTATGTCATTAGTTGTAATTTTTTTTTTTTCCCCGATAAAGCAGTGAGTTCTGGGTTTTTACCAGTTCTGACTATGCAGTCGCTGCTTTATGAGAAAGTGCTCACAAGACAGAATCGGGGCCAGGGTTGTGGAGTTCAGTTCTGCTCGGCCTCGCGCAGCCGGCATCCCACGGCTGTGATGAGCGCTGCCCCCTTCCCACTGCCGTCCTCCGACAGCAGGAAGGTCACGTCGCAGTTGGGTGCCAGGTCTTTGACTGTTTGGTGCATGATCCTCGAAAAGCTGCGAAAGGAAACGAGGGCAGTGGGTGAGGGATGTCCCACTGCAGAGCAGAGCGCTGCCACGGGCCTTTGCGCCGTATGCCCTTTCACCAGGGAAAGAACTAAAATGCTGGAAGCTCGGGTGGATTTGAGGACTGGGAGCAGTAGGAGTTAAAGGAAAAAAGCATTTGCATCCCAGCCCTGTCTCTCTGCCTGTGTGTTGTTCACTCGGATCACTCATACCATAGCAAAGGGAAGAGAACAGACCACACAAGTGATCTCCTTCCCACCCATCTCCCTCCATGCACACTGGAGGTGGGCACTAGTCCTCCTCTCCTCCTGCTCTTGCTCTTGCTGTTTCAGACTCCTGGCCTTGCCTGCATTGCTCCTCAGCAGCCCATCTGTGCTGCACACTGAACAGAAACGTCCTCCACAGAGGCACCAGGCATTTCAGCACTGCTCTGTCACTGCCTGTGCACAGCCAAGAGATCCTTCCCTTGCTGTACAGCTTCCAACTCATTCAGCAAAGGCTGTGTCCCCTTCAGACTGTCACCACCCCAAGAATCTCTCACAAATCCTTCTTGATCCTCACTGCCCTTCAGAAAGCCCTGAACAAGACTTTTTTCCCCCTGGCTCTTACCCTAGCAAGCAAGAGAGCCCAGTTTGGAGTGCCAAGAGGAGGGATGTACATGCAACGCGCTACAGGCAAACAAATGCTGAGAAGGCAAATACTCACTGAGGGTGTAGTTTGTACAGAGTGCCATCCACACCAACCGTTATCTCCAGGCGCTCCAATCCTCTGTTCTCCCTAATTTTATCTACAATGGCTGCCATTCCAGCACCACACAGCTGAGCTGCTCGCCTCGACACTGCCCCGCACACGGTCTTGACAATGATACTGTCATCACAGGTGCTGTTGAGCCCCAGCTGCTGGAGGATGGTTCTCACCTGCAGCAAGGCCAACCTGTCACTGTGGAAGGAGAGCACAGTGGTAAACTAAAGGCTTCTCTCAGCCCAGCCAGTGCCACAAACCCCACTGCACTGATGGCTGAATCCAGGCACCCCCACTAGGCAGCAGCTTTTCCTGAGAGCGCAAAAGACCTCAGGGAATGCAAATTTGTTCCCCCCAGCATGATGCTGCACTGTAGGAGAGGCTGCAAGCAGCAAGAGAGGCTCCAAGCCCAGCTCTGTATTGCCTGCCCTTCTCTTTTCTTATCATGGGGCATTTCAGGAAAATATTTTTCATTATGAACTTAAGGTTTTTCCCCCCATGAAGACTCAGAGCTTGCTTTAAAATACAGAGTCCAAGCAATAAAAACACAAAAATACCCACTAAAAAGTGCTCATTCAGCTAGTGCTCATTCAATTCCACAATTATACCTAAACACACACAAAGGGCCCAGGAAAATGGCTTGGTTTCCGAACAAATGATACAGTGAGGGAATCCTTGACTGCCCTTCCCAGGACTTAGCAGTGAGCATTGCTAGAAATTCAAACGATGCTGTACAGAGTCCTTCTGCACACACACACAGGCTCTTACTGAACCCAAAATTCTCTCTAGAGGAGGAGCAAGTAATGCTCTCCAGATGTTCCTCCCCTCCCAACCAGAGGAGCACTACCACACTATTTCACACTGAGCAGCCTATTGTGCTCTTACCTCTCAATCTGAGACAGGAACTTGGTTTCAAAGATATGTCTGGTCTTCAGTGTCTCTGAAATCTGGCCTCGGAACAGGAATCCCCGTTTGGTGAAGTCGATCAAAATATTGCGCACTATTTCCCCCAGGTACATCCCACTGATCATTTTCTCGTACCTGCAAGGAAAGACAGCTCAGAGGGAACCTGCCCACGTTTGCAAAGGCAGCATCACAAGTGTGTCACCAACCAAGTGTCCTGCCCACACACTTTGGGGACAAAAAATATGCAACCCCGTTCACGCAGAGTAGCCATTTACTAAAGAAACTGGGCAAGAAAAAGTGTGAAGACTTTGTGAGAAACCTCATGAGCCATCTACAGACACTTCCTTTATTCCTCACTACCATATTCCCCTGGCCAGGCACGTTAATGATGGCTGGTATTTCTCCCAGATGAAAGAAATGCAAACCTGTCACCAGAGAGCAGAAGGGTGCCCAGATGAAAGGCACATTATCCATGCATCCCCCAGTGACAGCCCTGAGTGGACCCCAGGGAAAACTTGTCTCCACGTTTGGGAGCCCTCTTGAAGCAAGGCTGACACCTTCAAACAGAAAAAGCTCAGTGGCTCCATGCAGCAAAATTACAGGGAAAGCACAAGGTACAGTCCCCGTGAGTTCAGTGTTTTTAAGGGAGTCCTGTGCTGCAAAACCAACCCTGTGCAAGACAGAGGATGTGAAAAGGTATGTCTGGCATGTTCACAGCATCACTGACCTATACACTAGGGAGCTGGAGGTCCAGGGTTGGCTTATGCTCTTCAGTTAATTCCAGCACCTGGTTTCTAGTAGGAAACCAGTAGTCCCAAAACCACTGAGAGGAACCACACTCTCTTGAACACCTTTCACTCCTCACTCTGCACACAGGACCCAGGTTTCCCATTTGCAGTCTCACCCTCAGGTGAGAGAGGGAGTATCTTCCACTGCAGACCTCCTCCCAGCACCAGACACAGAGTGGTCCAGGAGCACTGGTACAGGGCAGCCCTGCTTCACATTCCTGCCACTCCAGCATCATTCTGGTCTGAATGGAGCATTCTAGGGCCCACAGGTTGTGCCCTTACCAACAAACCGAACACTCCTCCATTTCTTGAGAAGGGCATTCAGTGAGGCATCCTTTATTTCACCTCCTGAAGCTCTACAGCCATGTTTGTGCCCTGGATTGAGCGCAGCCCAGCATGCCATCCCGCTGGAAGCAGGCCATGCAGTCCATTTAGTGCTATGAACTCTCTCAGGCTTGTACCCAGCAAGTGTCCTCCCTCTTGAGTGCCTAACTACCTCTGGAATGAATTATTCCCCCTGGCAGTCTCCAGGACTGCCTTTGGCTACCTACTCCATGCCAACTCTGCTGCTGCGTCAGGCTCGCTCAGCGTCTGCCCCTCTGGGTCTGTTTGAGCCTCAGCTTCTAAAGAGCTTCCCATGGGACCTGCCAACTTGTCTGTATTCCCCAGGTTTTTGGGCAGATTTACTCTAATCACAAAATCTTTTTAAAAGCTCCTGACATCAAAGCATTGCTGCAGAAAAATGATGACAAAGTAAAGTCCTAGCATGCAGCAGCCTCAGCCCAGTTCTGTCAGGACTGGGTACACCTCCTGTCAGCCCCTTCTTGAAGGGGACAGGGAAGCACTTGCACAAAAAAGGAGCTGAACCCCCAAAAAGGGGACCAAACTCTGGGACCAAGAAAGGCAGATCCTCTAACATCACACAGTTCATCCAGAAAACTGCCTGAAATAAGAGCTGGCTGCAACTGCTAGAAAGCTCCTGACTGCTTTACAGCAAGCACCTCCAAGCTCCAACCATGCCAGCTGGTCTAGGCTCAGGATTTCTAGAGGTACAGCACTCCACAAAGACGAGTTCAGCTTAAAGAGATTATCCTGGGACCAAGAGCAAAAGAATAACAAGCCATCTTAATCCCCTCAGTACAGCACAGGATGAGAAAAAAGTAATTTCAAGACCTTTCAAGTCCTCACTTAAAGCCCTACTGCAGTCAGTCCCATGGCAGCAGTCACAAAAAAGCAGGGAAAAGCACAGAAAGGGGAGATCCCACAGGATAGCAGGGCTGCAGTCATTTTCCACTCTTAACCCCTCCCTTCTCCAACGGGGAGAAATGCAATTCTCTCTTAAAAGCATTTCAGGCAGCCTGGCTTACATGCGCAGCACCCCATTTATCCCAGAGTACCTTTGCTTTCCAGCATTCAGTGAATAGTCATCAACTGCTTTGTCATATATTGTCCTGATGTCGTCCAGGCACCCGTTATCCCCGAACGCTCCCCACTCCGTGTTCACGCACATCCGCCCTTGCTCGCCGTCCACCATCTCTATGTTCCTCATCTCTTCCATGTAACAGGCATTGCTGCCCGTTCCTGAAGGAACAAAACACTGAAATTACTCTTTGTTTGGAACAAAACAACACTAGGACCAGCACCACGGCCCTGAAAAACCTGCTGGGGGGATCCTGATTGTGCTTTTTTTTCTGAATGAAGAAGGCAAATCATCATTTGAAAATATCAGGGGGAAAAAAAACCAACACAAACCCCCACACTTTGGTAAACCTAAACTGAAGGAGAATATTTCTGCTGTGGAGCATTGCTCAGGGTGGCTCAGAGAAGAGGCTTGCCCAGGCCATCCAGGAGGGTCCCCTGCTGCAGAGAGCAGTTGCAGGGCAGCACTTTTGGCCTACCAACCCTCATGTGTTGCTGAACCCAAAACTACAGCAAGCAGCCAGCTGGATTTTGCACTTAGGAACCACCCTCCACAAAGCCCATGAACCCACAGAATTCAGAGGAAAATGTGCTGAAAACCGAAAACCTCAGCAAGTTCTGAGGCATCAGGGGGGTGACCATCTGATTGCTTGGGGTCTTTTCTTATTTAAATTGCTTCCTTTTCTCTGGCAGGAAGGTTACTTCCATGTTGAAACAGTGGATCCTGCATAAAGGGCAAGTGCTCCACGTACACAGAGGTCTTAGGGAACAAAGATTTATTAGCAGTGAGAGGCAGCTTTAGCTGCTACCCAGGGCAAGTTTTCTTGAAGTTACCTAAGGAATGCCATTTAACCCTGCATCACAGATTCAGGTATCAGCAAGTCTGCTTTCCTTTGCCATTTTTTTAGGGAATTATATCAATACAGTCTGAGCTAAAATAGATCCTCCCACAGTACTCCCTGCTGCAGGAGAGCTGAGCCACAGCACAGGGTTTGGGAGGGAACATCTGGGCTTGCAGACTGAGACTCAGGATTGCAGGACCAAACCAAACCAGACCAAACCCAGTTGTGGATCACCATCAGTGCCCAGATAATCCAGGCAGGGCAGAGGGAACCTGTCAGAGCCCAGGGCTTTCACTCCCATTATCCCAGAGGTACCCAGGCCCCTCTGACCTGCTCTGCACAGACACACTGCTGAAGAGTACATCTGGCAGGCCTGCAGCATACAGTCCTCACAGGATGCTCTCAGCTCCCCAAGGACACACTGTCCTTCCCACAGGGAACTCTGGTTCCTGAAAACACGCCGCCGATGGAGCTGCACAGACACGGCTTCCTACCCACACTGCACTGTGCTGACTCATCCTGGACACCTTCCAACAGTCTGGAGGAGAAATTGGTGGTGTTTTATTTCCCTACAAGCCACCTCACAACTTAAAGCTTGCAGGTGCCTCATCCTCTTGTCTCCCACGGAACACTCACATCTCTGGAGAGCTTTGGAAATTCACACCGCCCCGTGTCTCAGGCTCCCCAAGCGTGGCATTTGCATGTCACCCATGGAATTACTTCAGCTGTCTCGCTGCTAGCAAGGGAGCTCTCAGTCACTGCACTTTGCCTGTCAGAGCTCTCCATTACGGGCCATTCGGGAACTGAGGCTGTGCTTTGCAAGTTTATTCTGAGAGACCACATGCTCGAGGGAAGCTGTGGGCTACTGAACAGCCCAGCAGGGAAACTCTTACAGGCTGAACTCAGAGAAACTCGAGGAGCTGGTGAGGCTACCTGAGCCCAGCTTTGCTCTCTTTCCAAGCAGCACAGTGCCTTTACTAGATAAAACAGGCATTATTTGTTTGGCATCACAGCCTCTGCTTATCTCAACTGACTGTGGACAGAACTAAGCTGGCTGTTGAATTTTGCTCTTTCACTCCTGGACATCCTGGCCTCATTTTTCATTAACCACAGGCATGCCTCCATGAGAATATAGACAGATGTATTGATGTGCTGTTTAACAAAAAGCAGCTCTAACACGTACCCACAATGAGCCCGATTTCACAGTTTGGGTCTTCATAAGCACAAGTCATCATTGTGCCCACTGTATCATTCACCACAGCCACCACATCCAAGTCAAATTCCTTTGGGAGAGAGAAATACAACAGTGACAACTCTGGGCTTGGGGCAACCCCTCACATCAAAGGGCATGCTGTCAAAACACACTGGAAACAAACAACTGATACTACCAATCTGATTTCACACATGCAAAAATAGGAACTTAATCTACCAGCAGACAGCTAAGGCTCCTCACATGCTCTACCTATGACAGACTGTCTTCAGAAGAAAGTATACTTCTGGCTGTTCTCCTTGGTTTTGGGACATTATGTACAGACCTTGTACAGAGGCACGTGGTACAGGGCTATCAACATTCTGTATTCCAGCAGTGAGGTAGCAAACCCAGTAACAAAGGTTTTAAGACCTCCTTTTCACTGACTGATAAAATCCCTGCAAAATTAATGCCCTCCTCAGGCTATTTTTCTTCCCTTCCTAGAAAGTTCTGGCTAAACTGGTTGAGGCATTTTAAAGATCAAGGAGCGGAGGGGGGGAAAACTGTCCCTCACGGTGCGCTGAGGTGCATTCCTACAATCACCATTGAAAACTCCTGATGCATGTGAAAATTGCCACAGGGTTTGAAAGAAGTCTTGAAAGTTTGGGCAAATTTGGAAAGCTAAAAGCCTCTGGGGGAAAAGAACAACCTTCTGTGCAGGACAGGAGATACAGTTCACGTCCACAAGGGATGCAAACCCTGTGAGAGGGAGCCAGAAGCTCTGCCAGGTCTGGAGGGAAGGGAGAAGTAGGAGGAGAAAAAGAAAACAAAAGCAATAGAAAAATCACCTCTCTTCTTTTAATTCCTTCTCTAAGCAAATACACCACATCTTCTCCCTCGCAGTCTGTAGCTTTGAAGCCTTTTGTCCAATTGAGAAGGATACCCTAAAAAGCAAGAAAATAGGTTATCAAGTTGCTAAGACTTGGATGGTGCACTTGATATTTCAAATGTTTAAATGTGAAGTTTTACAAAAGAGTCTCTGTGAAAAAAATACATGGAATTTGCATCTAAAAAACTACTAGTTGTGCTTGGTCTCTGAATTCCAGAGCAATGTAACAAACTGGGGAAAAAGTGTGAAAGGAACAACAAACTCAAAAAACCCAAAAAATATAGAAAATATGTCTTTCTTAAAAAAAAAAAAGCAGCTAAGTAGACAGGAAAGTATTAACAGCTGCATAGGTGGGGTTGGTGTAAGTCTGTGGCAGTGAAGAAGTTAAACATGTAAGTGAAAAGAGCAAGGCCACACTGTCACCTCAGGGTGACACAGCCCACAGGCCCTGGTCCATCTGCTCCGTCCTGTGAGACAAGATGAGCTGGGAATTGGTGCTGGCAGCAGCGATGGACTTTTACTCACTGCTTGCTAAACCAGGGAAGTATCACAGACCAGCAGGTTTACACGGTTGGAAAAAGCATAATGACTTAAAAAAGGGCTATGAGCACCATGAAAAATTTAAATGCTCTGATCTGTCACAGCTATGGGTTGAGCAGCATTTGCATTACTACCCTTAAAGGAACTATTTATAGGAGCAGCTGTACTGATCAGGGTCAGACCACGAACATTCCCCTTGTATAACCTTCCTGTAAATGTCACGTGGATGGTATGAAGACAAGAGAAACCAGCCCTGGCATAAGCACAAAAGCAGATTCAGAAGATACTAAGGAACTTACAGCATCCAGACTGGTCTGCTTGCAAGGGAAGGAAAAGGTGAAGCCAAGAGGAAGACGTGCGCCTTTTATGCCCATATAATCCAGGAAGTCAGAAATGCAGGTAACGATGTGATCAAACAGCTGTGAAGAGAAAAGTCATAATTTTTGAACGTGTACATGTTACATGCTCCTAAGAAGTTATTTAAAAAGCAGCAGTGCAGCCAAAGAGAAACACAAATACCTCTTCTCCTGTTCCCTGCATCACCTCTATGGGAATGGCATAGATCTTGTTGTGCATCTCAACTGTTCTCCTTTTACCACTGCGGATTTTCACCAGCAAAACTCTAAAGTTTGTCCCTCCAAGGTCAAGTGCCAGAAAGTCTCCATTTTCTGTAAAAGAACATGTGTGTATATTTAAAAAACCATAAGCAAAACCCAAAAAAGGGCTTTCCCCAGAAAGTACTTTCATAGAAACTCAGTTGGGAAGATCTTCATCAAAGGAGGATTTTTAGAAGATGCTGTTCTGATTATTCCATGTGTATTTTATGTGTGTTTTACTTTTTGTTTTATTTTGCTTTAAACTGACAAGGAAAAAAGGACCCAAACAACTGTTCCCTGAGAGAAAGCAGAAATTTGGCCACCCTGAAAGGCAAAGAACTGCCTGGTTAGCACGAACAGGGTTTGTGTGGGTTTGAGTCTGTGATCCCAGCTGTGGCTTTATGAGCCCAGCTGTGGTGTTCTCCCCTCAAGCTATGGCTTGCTTGCACCCTGGGCTAAGGACATGGGGCCAGGCTGCCAGCAACCAGCACGGGGCCATGCAGGCTGCCCTGCCCAGGGCTGATTTCCTCCTTTGCACAGCCCAGGTTCCTCTGTGATCACATTAGATCGGTGCTGCCCTTGCATCAAACCCAAACCCAAATGCCACCACCGTGATTTGGGCACCCAATACCCAAGCCCCTACCTGTCCCATCCGGCGTGCTGCGCACGAAGGTGGGCAGCATCTTCACTTTGGCCGTCTCGTGAGTCTTCTTCTTCAGCCCCGCTTCCATCTCCGCCCTCATCCTCTTCTTGACCTGCAGCAGCTGCTCGTGGGTGAGCTTGAACTCGGCCAGGGTCTCGTCGATGAGGCGGTGCTGCTCCGACAGCCGGTACGCCACGGCGGTCACCATGGCTGCCCCTTTGCCGCTGCCGCTCTCCGACAGCAGGAACCGCACCTCCGAGTCGGGCACCAGGCGCCGCGTCGTCTTGTGCAGGCGCCGGGCGTACCTGGGGGAGAGCAGGCTGCGAGCCCCATGTCTGCACGGCCTGCCACCCCAAAACCTGCTCTGCCAAGGGCGTGAGGAGACTCACCGTGCCCGAACTACCCACGGCCTCCCGAGGAGGGGAACTGCCAGGGAAGAGCGGTTCTCCCCCGTGGCATCTTTGCTGCTGAATTTCTAAGCAAATAGCAGGGGAAGGCATCAGAATCTCATCCCCTGACCGTGGGAGAAATCCCCTGGACTCCAGTGCTGCTCTGATCCCCTCTCCTGGGGTCATCTCCTGAACTCACTGGTTTAGCTGGTGTGGGGAAATAGTTCAGAAATCAAAATTGCCCATATATGTTATCTTCACAGAACCACAGAATATGCTGAGATGGAAGGGACCCGCAAGGATCACCAAGTCCAACTCCTGGACCTGCAGAGGACCATCCCCAGGAGTCACACCATGTCTCTGAGAGGATCATCCAAACACTCCTTGAGCTCTGTCAGCCTTGGTGCTGTGCCCGCTGCCCTGGGGAGCCTGGTCAGTGCCCAACCACCCTCTGGGAGAAGAACCTTTTTTCTAATATCCAACCTAACCCTGCCCTGACACACCTTCAGGCCATTTCCTTGGGTTCTGTCACTCCCTGGACCTGCCCATCTGGAAAAGCTGGTCAAAACAGCATTCTTGGAAATCTTTTTGTTTGCTAAAATTTTATGGCTTTCTTTAACTAAGGAAAATACTGTTTTCGACAAAATAATGAGAAACTGAAAATGAAACATTAAACATATTTCTCCTTTCAGAAGTTTCCTCATTAATGACACTTTCTGATTTTTACATAAATCTAAACAGCTGTTTGATTAAAAATACTCGCTTTCAAGATGCAGAAAAACAAGACAAAGCCAGTTTTTTAAAGTCCATGGAAATGTAAGCACCATTTTTTCTCCCTGGTTTCCAAGCATATCTTCAGAAAAGACTAGAAAAAATAGGGTTCAGTACAGGCAATTTAAAATCAATTGAGTTTAAATTGCAAAGGGATACGAAGGTGAATTAATGCAGGTCTTTTCACAGCCCAAATGATGGGCACAAACATTTTGTACAAAGAAGCTCTCCTTCCAAGAGCTCTATTGGGATCCCCAAAGGTACCTACTCAGACCACTGTAGCCTTCCTAATGCTGCAGTCTCCACTTACTCAGGGGTTTGGTTCTTCTCTGTGTGGTTTTGTTGGGCTTTTAAAATCTCGCACTACTTCTTCCCTTAAAAAACACCTCTCCTTTCCCCTGAGCTCCCCAGCGCAGACCAAACCCCCACGCCCACATTTCAGGTTCCTCATCCCACACCCAAACGGGGCACTCACTGTGGATGCATCTTGTAGAGGGAGCCATCCACGCCCACGGTGGTGCGGAGGCGGCCGACCCCCTTGTTGTCGCGCAGCTGGTTGAGGATGGCCCCCAGGGTGGAGGCCACCAGGTTGGCAGAGCGGAAGGACACGATGGTGCAGACGTGCTGGACGGCGATGCAGTCCTCGTGGGACGGCTCCACGCCCAGCCGCGTCAGGATTTCTTTGGCTTTGTTCAAACCTTCTTTGCTCCTACAGAGAGACAGCGCGAAAGAGGACTCCTTAGCAGGGACGGACTGAGGACTGAGGTGCATCTGACCATGGGTGTCCCTGCCTGGGCTTTGAGAAGGTTAGGGAGAGAATTTCTTAAGAGATCTGGACTGGGAAGCTCCATGAGGCTTGAAATGAAATGCTCTAAACATGCATTCATTCACAGATGGAAACAGCTTTCCATTAAAGCCTGGTGCAAACATGCCACCCACAAACAGACCTGGAGGAATTAAATGCTTTTTCATCATGCTGATGATTTAAACTTCAAACGGCTTCTCCCAAGCACGAAGCACCAGCCCCACATTTCAGCACAGGCCTGAGCACACACCTAATCCCACGCTCGCTCGCTCTCATGTCTCAATAAATTAAGCCCAGTGTGAAAAACAAAACCCTGAGCAAAGGTTGCCTAAGCAATTTCATCCTAACGGGTCTCTTTTCAGGCTTTTACAACCTCACTGAATCTCTGCCTCTTGCACTGCTTTTTCCCTCATTAGCATCCAGCCTGAGAGAAAAGCTTCTGGCAAAACCTCTCCGCGTCCAGCTTGGTCATTTCCCAGACAGAAACACCCGGAGTGTATCTTGCCATCACTAACTGCACTCCATATATCTTTTTAAGGACTCTTGCATCTTGCTAGCACCAGCTAAAAATTTGAGGCTGCACAGGGATATGCACCCTATTTATAACCAAAGTGCTCTTCAGGAAGTGAGGTGGGATTTCAGGGCAAATTTTTCCTCTTAATAACTGAATTTCTCAATAACTGTGTTGTCCTCACTGCTGTTCAATGTTACCTTGGTCCATGAGAGAGACCTCTGTGGTTAAGAAAAATGAACACACACATTTAATGGAAAGCTGTTCAGATAAGACACTCTGCAGGGACAGGAGTAAAACGAGGCAGGAGGAACATGCATTGTAGAAGTTACTGGCTGTTTTCAGAAAGAAAAGCCAGACCAGTGACTACAGCACCAACTATCTCAGTGATGTGAATTTTAAAAACATCAGGGAAAGAGCCTGTAAGCACTGACCAAGAGGTGATGACACCCTAAGAAACCAACTGGCACATAGCTCAGAGGTCACCGTGCAGCACCCTGCACTGCCTACGAGACTGAATGCTCTGCCTTGTCATGCTTGTTTTCCTGCTGCCCAGCAATGCCAGGGATACAGCAAAGAGCAACACAAGTATTTGCTAGGAGGCACTAAGCCAACTCACTCCCATGTTTAGCTGCAGGGTGGCAGCTTGGGAGATTTTGTGAGCAGGGTGAGAGTAGTACAGCTCATACCCTGAAGCTGCACAGACTGGCAGACTTTACAGTTCCTCCCAACACAGAAAAATGGAGAAATCTTGGGAGGGGAGGGCACAGACTGTCTGCTGGGGGTGCCCACATGCCAGCTCTGCACCTGCACTGGAGGACAACAGACACCCCCAATGCAACACATCTACCCCCAAAGCCAAAAGAAATGCTGGAAAATTAACATCCAGAGTCACTGTGAAGCCCAGGGGAAAAGGGATAAATTACTCACTTTTCTATGGCAGAAACATGCTTTGTCTCAAACTTCCCTTTGGTGAGAAGCTCAGGGGTGATTCTCCCCTCAAAGAGCAGCCCCTCCTTGGCCATCTTCACCAGGATGAGCCTTACCAGCTCCCCCATGTACAGCCCGCTGACCATCTTCTCAAACCTGTGGGAGAGGACAGCAGTCACCCACAAATCCATGGGCAACACCAGGAGGCAGAGCCCAGCTGTGCCACTGCAATTGCCCGGTCAGAGGTTTGTCCCTCTATGGGCAGAGTCAAGCTTCCCTGAACTGTGGAATTCATAACACAAGTGAAAAAGGGAGCACAAAGCGCAACACAACAGAAGCAAAGTTCCCAGATAACTGCCTCACTCACAGCTGCTTCCCTGGATTAAGGGATCCACGGTCAATCTCTCGATCAAACTCGGTCCTGATGTCTTCCAGCGAGCCATCATCTCCAAAGGCCCCCCACTCGGTGTTAATGCACATCCTGCCCTCGTCCCCTTCCACCAGGTCGATGTGCCGCATCTCCTCCATGTAGCAGGCATTGGTGCCAGTGCCTTTGGGGAAAGGACATCAGAAGGTGCTGACCAAACCAGCCAGGCAAAGGGAGGAAAGCCACGTGCAGCAGCAGCAATGTGTGTTACCAATGATCAGGCCAACTTCGCAGCGCTGGTCGTCAAAGCCACAGGTCATCATCGTCCCGACCGTGTCGTTCACAACAGCCATGATATCAGCATCGTAGTCCTGAGGGGGGAACAAACACACACTACTGGGAGCCTCTGGGATACACTGTTCCTGCACATCACCTTGCTCAGATCAGTTTCACAAGGAACAGGAGACAAATACCACCACTCAACTTTCTAAATATCCCCTGCTCAGTCTGCCAGTTCCCTGTCCCACATACTCAAGAAGGCAACAAGAAGAGACTAGTGCCCCAGGCAAGCAATAAAACAGCACCAGCATCATTCTGGAGAGCAAAGACCTGCTCTCATGTAAGAACCCTTAGGCAGCAAAGAAAATGGCTATACATGAGGGAGGAGGAACTCTGCATGGAGAGATTTGAAGCAGTTGCTTGAGAAGCCAGTCTAGAAAATATTTCTCATAGGATTCACTTAAACCAGGAGTTTTGTTTCAAGTGAAGATTTAAATACAGAAATAATGTAATTAAGTAAGCTAACCACATGACATGCACCCATTCCTTTTCAGATTCTTCAGTGTGTGATTCCACCAAGTCTGATGACAGTAACTGAACTACAGTAATGTTGTTCGGCGACAGAAAAACTCAGGCTTGCTTAAGAGTCCACAACTGCACAAAGAGAGCAAATACTCTCAGTTTCTGATGAATATGGATGCTGAGTAATCAACATATCACCTGGCTGCAAGCATTATGCAAACCCAAATTCATTCCATCTCACGCTCAGTGCCTTTTTATTTGTTTAAATCAGCAACCCAGTCACCTTCACTCTCTGCAATAAAGTCAGCAGAGAGAAACTGCAGGGAGCAACACTGAGCCTGAAATCCCCCTTCCCTTCTGCGCTGCTCCTCTCCTGCTCCCAAGCACAGCAGGTGCATAATTGAGCTGAGCCCAGTCCATGAGACAAAGCTTCTCAGGAATGGGATGTGTTAGTATCACTGAAAAGCCATGGCACTGACACACAGCACTTTCTCAGTTTTTGGAGGGTGGTAAAATTGCTGAAGGTTTGCCAGCAAAAAGCCACAACACACCAACTTGGATTTGTGCTGTGAGGAAAATCACAACTTCCACACAACTCTGACAATGCAAACAGCAAAAATGCAGAGTTTCATGCAGGAAAGCAGAGCCCCACCATCACTCAGATTGCCCACCCAAGTGGGTGGCATGAAGGGTGGTCCCTGACAAAGCTGAGACACAGTTTAAAAAAAAGAAGTACAATATACCCCACGTTTCTTGATGGCCTTGTTAAGCAGCCTCACAACATCTGCTCCCTCCACTCCACTTGCTTTGAAGCGCTTCGTCCAGGTTATCAGAATACCCTGATAAAACAAGACAGCAACAGTCAACACAATACAATCATAAGACACACACTGATTCTTTTTTTTTTCCTTAAAAACAAGATTTTATACTGCAAATAAATCCTCATGTCTCTATTCTAATATGACCTAACAACCCAACATGAGACAATTAGTGGTCTTCAAGTCTGGTTACAGTGAGCTGAAAGATGGAAAATTATTTCCCCCCCCCTTGCTAGAAAACGGTGTGTCTGCATTTTGCATTTTCAGTCTACTCTTCTCCCTGTTACTCCTCGACAGTTTTTCTTGGAAAACCATTTAATCCTTTTGGGCCATGGAAATAGACTGCTTTCAGAAAAAGCTGACTGTGCAGGACTGACTACAGAGCAGGGATGTGCTGTTGGTATGCCCAGCACTCAGCTGCAGTGGGGATCAGGCTGCTGCACAGTTGCTGCCTGGAGTCCCATTTGTTGGGATTGTTTAACTGTGGGAACATGTTTATGGGTTGAGGCAAATGGAAATACTGGAAATGTAGCAATGCATGTCCCCAGTTTACAGTACAGATCAAAAAGGAAATCCTGGCGTTGAATTCCTTGCCTGCACACTGTCACAAAGAGCCTGAAAATCCCCCAAGGTAAGGGCTACATCTGATCTTTTGCTAATTTACATAACGCCTGAATGAATCAGAGCATTCAGTATACAAGTAAATAGTAATAAAAGAAAGAAAAGAGCACTGACAGTAGTCAGCGGGAAAGACAACCCAAACCAGCTCAGCTTTCCATATCCACAATATTCACATCTGTCACAACAGGAGTCCAGGAAGCTAAAAACCAGGAAAGCTGGAGCCTGTAGGCACAAGCAGCCATTGCCCAGGTGTAAGTTTGCCCATATCTCAGCTTAAAAATAAAATTTGCCCTCCAAACTGGGATAGCTACAGGAGACAAAGGGTCAGGGCAGCACTTTCCATACCAGGAGGTATCCTCCTACCACTTGACCACAAACTCAGGTTATTTCAGTTTTGCCACTGTGCTGCCCTCATTGGCATCATTTAGAAACCCAGCAAAGCCCTGTGCTGCTGTGCAGGGAAACCATGGGCAAAGCCCTCTCTGACAGCACAGCTTTAACAGGCTAAAGGGCACCTTGTTCCACGTAACTTTTGTAAGAAACTGGTCAAACCACACTGGCAACGAGCAGCTCCTCTCAGCCACTGTACTAGAAGGAGTTTTTGCATCACCAGCAAGGCCTTGGCAGCAGGAAGGAGCCCTTGGAGTACAGCACAACTGAGTGGGAGCCAACCATGCAGTGCCCATCTTGTCAACCTTGAAGAAAGCAGGGACCACCCTGCCTCCTTCTGTTCACCAAGCACAAGAAAACAGCACCTAGGCAAGCACAGCTTCACAGAAGCAGCAATCCAGGAACAAAGCTGGCCCACAGAATCCAGAAAAACTTATTTTTCAAACATCCAAAATATCACAAAAGCTCTCAGAATGAGAAGTGAGGCGTTTTACTGGTTCTGGTGTGTTCTTTTTTTTAAATTAAGAGGCACCCTCCCTTGTCTCTTACCACCCCACTCCACTCTGCCCCTGCACCCCACGTGCTGCCTGCCTGCCCCACACAAGCACCATTCCATCCCCGCTGGCTTCAGAAAACCAGCCCCCCAAAAAAGTGCCTTTCATCGTGCAGCTGGAACAGACCTTCCCAAGGGAAACTCCACTTCATCTCCAACTGCAACCACATCCCCAGCAGGGCTCTGCCACGGCCAGCAGCCTGAGCCTTACCATGCACCACGGCCAGACGGGAGTGCTGCACCCAGGTCAGCTCATCTCTTCTGATCGGATGCAGGAAAAGGCAGCTCTCTGTCCCGAGACCCTGAGTTAGCCAGCACTCCTGGAGCTCAGCTCTCAGCACCACTCAACACGTATGACACGTAATAAAAATCATGCCTCACCTGGCCCTCAGCACCAGCATCTGGGGGGCTGTTGCACCAGGCTAACCTAGAGACCTGCAAGCTAGAAAAGCAGGTCGTGCTTTAGCAGGGCAACCTCTGCCTTTGGTGGGGATTTAACTTTCTTGCATTCCTCTGCTACACCATTGCCATGGCAATGCTGTAGCGGGAGGCTGCTGAGTCATTTGTGATACAGTGAGCAAAAGGAGGAAGATCCCACAGCATCCTTGCTGTGGGAGTCTCGTCAGTCACTTCACAAGGCTGGCTACTCCCATCCTTTTGAAAGCAGGCTGGTCCCAGGTGACCTGCCCGATTGCCCTCAGTGCACCCAGCCTGTGGCTCAGAACTCCTGGATCCGGATCCATGGGCACACTGGTGAGGATCAGCTGAGAAAACCCTGCTGGGCTGGGTCCCTCCCAGTCACACCCCGTGGAGAGGTGAAAAAGGCTGCACAGGAGGCAGGAAAAACTGCTGCCTTCTTTACAGGGTGAACCAATAAAGCTGAGGAGCTCACGCAGAGACCACACAAAACATCAGATGCCTCTTCCTCATATGGTACCCAGCTCTTTCAAGCAGAAACATAAACACAAACAGCAACTGACAGTGAAATATAACACTCATTTATCCCCAGAATGAGCCCTGTCTGGGATACTGCTTTCATCGCAGGGTTTTAATAACGCAGCAGCTCTTCCGCATAATAAGACAATTGTGAAATCTTCTTACCTCATCTAGCTTGGACTGTCGACAGGGGAAAGAAAACGTAAACCCAACTGGCAATTTCTTGTCTTTGATTTGTTGTTTCTCCATAAAGTCTCCCAGGCACTCAGCAACATGATCAAAAAGCTGCAAGAAAAGTACAAAACCACCATGATTTCAGATACAGCTTCAGGGAGAAAATGTTTCAAACTCCATAGGAAAACTGCACTGGGTGAGGGGAAAGGGCAAAGCTGCTGCTCTAGATTTTAAAAGGTACATAAATGTCATAGCTATGAAAATACTCCCAGGCAGTGTGCATTAACACTGTAATAATTAATAAATTATACAATACATTATCCTTTTACACACCTAATTCTGCAGGCATTTTTACAAACCTATAAAAACACTTTTCCTGAAACAAGGGGCTTGTGGCTCTCCAGCCTGCTGTAAAACCCTTCCACTTAATATTTGATGAGATCAAAAATGTTCTTTTAACCTTTCAACAACAGGAAGGAGCATCTCAAAAGAACATTTGGGGATCCAGTCCCACAGGAGGTTGAGCACTTTTACATGATGCAGAGAAGACAACATCTGTTTCACTCGAGCATAGCCGAGACCAGAGAACCAGCACTTTGCAGGAGCCACCCAAAAGAACATTAGCTCTCAAATCTAGTCCTAAAGCACACAACAAACAAATAAAACAACACCCAAGGGATTCGCCTAAATATGCTGAGAAACAACCCCAAATGGGAACATTCTCTGCATTTTTTGAACTGCTGAACTATGCAGGCAGCGTGCACCAGGCCTGTGGGTACCAATTCCCACCCAGATGCCTCAATGGCACCTGTAACCACTGCATGATGTGTCCCTGCCAGCCAGGCCTGGAACCAGGTGGGCACAAAGGCCTCTCACACTGAGCCTTTTGGAAAGCCCCTCAACACTCAAACCTCAAATCAAGCCCAAGCAATTGAAGCAACAAAAATACACATTTGTATTTACCACTACCAGAAAGCCAGACATGCCTTGAACTGACCCACACCACAAACGGATGGCAGACTATTAGCAAGTCACTGCCTGCCCCAGGAGATAACTGGGATTCACATTTTAACTCCCTGGAAAAAAAACCCCAAACCAAAGACCCAACCCTATCTGCAGCATTGCTGGGACGTGACCAGGTAAACAGCCCAGGAGACAGGGAATAATTGGGAAGGAGTACAAAAAGCCATCTGTTGGTTCCAATTAGCCCACACAGCTTTATTAAGAACAATTTATAGCCTTGGAGAGATGGGAATGCACTACAGACAAGCAGCAGCAGCAGCTAAAAATTATGAATGGGAATATTTTGCCCTTCAAAGCAGGTCGAGAAGCGGTGTGTTTAATGTTACAATTAAACTAAACACCTTAAACCCATTCTTTAAATGAGGTCAGATTTGATTAAGCAGAAGAACAGTAGTTTCCCAGAGAGAATGTTGCCATTCATTGTCCTGGGCAAATCAAGGACATTTTGCTGAGCTCATGCAGTGAAACAACATGGGAAAGAATGCACACTGATGCACTTCTGGAAGAATACTTTCAGCTGTCCAGATTAATGAGAGAGGAAGAGGAGTTATGAAAAGAACTACAGGTAAGTAATAAAATACTTCTCTCCAGGAGGAACACAGAAATAACAGGAGTCTGTGTTTTGTCATGCTTTCCATCTGAAAATATCTTGCCAAATATTCAATCCCACTAAACTTTCAGCTGCTTCCAGGATTACAAACAAAAACCAGGGGCCAACATCAAACCCCTGAGGGAGTTTGGAGAGCAGGAAGCAGAAATGTTGACTGTGTATGTTGCTACAAAAGTCCCTCTCATGCGACAAACCACGACAGCACAGAGAAAAGATGGGGATCTGCTGTCTAAGTCCAAATGCAAAAAATCCCTGGGCACTTCCCACGGACTCCAAAGAGTCCATGTACCAGCCTTGTTTGTCCTGGCAGGACCTGCTGAAGCTCAGTTCTGGGCTGGGAGCACACTGGGAGTCACTGGGGCTCTGGGCTGGGAACACACTGGGAGTCACTGGGGCTCTGGGCTGGGAACACACTGGGAGTCACTGGGGCTCTGGGCTGGGAACACACTGGG
>JAWWTY010000158.1:1394369-1478713 GCA_035222235.1 Margarornis squamiger | reverse complement strand
AGTCACTGGGGCTCTGGGCTGGCAATGGGCACACCAGCAGAGCCCACAGGCAGATGCAGTTAGCTATTAGCCATGACCTGGACACTACAGCAGCTGTGTCTGCTCAGTGATGCACAGTCTGGCTCTGCTACTGTTCTTCATAAAGCACAGAGGGAAGGCACGGCTCAAAAGCAGAAAACAGATAGGCAGTTACTTATTTTGCTACCACTGATGTTCGTAAGATTTTCCCTAAAGAAGGCTCAAGGAAGTGACTGTATGTGCCCATGCCCATATTAACATCCAAACCTTCCCAGTGCCAAATGACTCTGACAGGATAGTAGAGGGAATACTGCAAAGTTCCTGTGGATTTCATTAAAGTAGAGCAGGTGGACCGAGGAAAATTCCAAATTCCCATTCACCTACAGGTGTGGTGGGGAACAGTGTGAGCCAAGTATTTTCATCAAATGACACAGAGATGGACAGAGCAAACACTGCAGCCAAGAGGGAAGGACCAGTCTGATTTCACACACTTACAGACCTGAAGGAATGTAACTATGAGGCGCTGAGCAATAGATCAGGCCTCATTAATTGCTCTGGCCATGAAGCTGCCTGTTCAGGTGGGGCTCCATGAGGGCTCCACAAGGACACATTTAGCTGGCAGACAGGAGACTTTGGCAAGCAACTGAAGATCCAAGCTCAGGCTCAAGTCCCTGAATGGGGATGTTTTAAGGAACAAGGAAACCACAACTTCAGATCAGAACAGCCACAAATCCATAACCTACATCCAGTGGCAGCAGAACGCAAAAAGCAACACCAAAATCAAGCCTCAGGTACACTCCCATTTGCTGAGCTGACACGGGAGACAGGCTTCTTACAAATTTTAGACCTGCTCTTACATCACTGAAATCAATTAGAGTTTTGCCCTTGACTTTGACAAGGAATTGTCTCTGGCTGGCAAAGCTGTCAGGCCATGCCTGACAGATGGGAAAAAAATAGAAGTCTGAATGCCATGAAGTAGAAAATATCAAAATGAACTGTGATGGTGAGCAATGAAGCCATAAATCACAATCCTTCAATAAGCTGATTATGTACTAAGCTTTAAGAGTATAACTCACCAAAGCTAATGACACAGCTTGCTGGAAATCATTAGTAGCCTACCCAAGGCAGGCAGTTCAGTCCAAGTACTCCACAAATGTGACTCAGAGATTTCAGGAAACCTCCACCATACCCCATCAGTCAGAAGCACCAAACCAACACCCACCTGAACCCCCTGGGCATCCCCCATGCTGCCCTGTGAAGTCACACAGCAGGCACTGGGTATTGTCATGGGGCAACTACAAACCCAGATGTAATTCTGATGATGCTTCCAGTTCTCCTTTTCCTGGGACTCAAATAGTGGGAGTGACTGTGCCCATGGGGTCAGTGGAAGCCTTGCTTGCCTCTCTTTCAGCTTAAAAGCCATGACAAAGCCTATCAGCCTGAGCTCCACACTGCTGCTTCCCGACAGCCAAGTGGCCTTCGGATATTTAAAAATTAAAACACAAGCATGACACAGCCATGGAAAGAAAGCAGATCTGATGTCTCCTTTCCTGGCTTCTTATCACTCTTAGCATGTCTCCATTAAGTCTCCCCTTAAGTCAGCCTGCCTTGGCTTCCCTGGGTGTGCAGACAGCCCTGCTCCTTGTCAGCCTCCAGCTCCCAACACCCATCCATGGACACACAGCTCCCTGCTCCCAACCTGCCCCTGAGCAGCCCACCCTACTTCCCTGCCTCCACCAGCACCAGGCAGCTCAGATCAGCTCCCCTCAAAATCATTCTGTAGGAAAGCCACTGCATGACCTTTTGGCCCAAAAATAAAGCCATAAGGTTAGGAAAAGTCTTTACAAGAAGGTTATTTTATTGCTGTAGTTCAGATGTCACAGTAATGCTCTCACCAGTCTTACTGACAAGCCATGACTGGCATCTTACAGACACTACCGCATAAGAGTGCAGCAGAACTTATTAGATACAGACATTAAGGGTGTTCAGGTGACTACAGAAAATACATCAAAGCCAGAAATGCTGTTCCCAGAATTTTTCTTTTTTTCTCTTTTGTTATTCTTCTGAGTCAAGCTTTAAACTACCTGCAGATCTCATACTCCTAAAAAGCACCTCACTCTAGTAAGTGTTAAAACCTTGCTGTTTCCAACAATGAAAATTATTTGTTTTGCCTTACATTGACACAGAGACAAATCTGTCAGTAAAATAATCATTGTAATCCACTTCCTGATCATAAAAAGAAAGTAAATTCTTCCAAAGAACCCAATTTGAAATCCAAGTGAATGGATCCAAACATTTTCTACTCTTGGAACGGGGGAAACTAAAAAACCCCTTTCAATTATTCACCAAAACTTAAGTTGAAGCTGTGCCAAAACATTCTATGAGCTTCCTGTAATTTTTCTAACGTACTTGTACTTTTCATGAGTGCTGAGTTGCTCAGACTGCCAGCACAGATATCTGGCTGTCATGGGGATTTCTGTCCCTCATCTAACACCACAATTGCAGGGCTGGTCGTGCTCGTTGCTTACAAAGACTAAGTTGTTTTCCTGCTCTCCATTTGTACTCATGGAAAGTAAGTTTAATATAAAAGCCAGAAGTTTTATTTCCTGGCCATTTTTTCCCTAACTCATCCAAAAGTCTCCCACAGGATGACAGCAAATTTGCAGGACCCATGCATGCTCTCCTACATCAAATACTGCTTATTTATTTTCAGTATTGACACTGAAGACAAGTCCGTGCATACTGTAGGTGCAACTGTTAAGATGCTACAGCCATTCTTGTGGGGGTTTTCTAAAATCTAATCAGCTAATTGTTCCAGAGACCTCTCAGGGAAGAGGAGCTTACCCGTGTCCCACTGCCATGCATGATATCTTCAGGGGTGTTATAAATTTCACTTTCCATCTGCACCGTCTGCTTTTTTTCGTGTGAAACCTTCACCCGCAGGATTCGGAAATAGGAACCACCAAGGTCCAGTGCAATGAAATCTCCTTTCTCTATGTGGAAAACAAGACACAAGTGATTAAAAATTGTATGCAGCACAAATCTGGGAAAAATCAAGCTCTGGTAAGTGCAACACAGAAGTGAATGCCTAGTGCCTACAGCAAGGAAGTTCTACCTGCATGTGAACATCAACCCAATTCCCTACAAATTAACATGAAGTTGGTGCAATGGCAACACCAACCACCACAGGCAACTGCAATGAGGCTTTATCCAAAAAGACTGGACTAACAGTGGACAGTCTATATCCAGATCACGTGATGAAGCTGCCAGAGCAAAGATCTCAGGAGAAAGCCAAAAAATATGTGGAAAACAGAGAGAGTAAAATGAAGGGATGCCAGACCACTGATGAGCAGCTTTTTGCTGTAAATAAACCTGTGTCATCTGTAAAATAACAGTGAATAGTGGCTGGATTGGCCTTACTCTAAAATCAACAAATTACACACAGATGTAAGTAAAGCAGCCATTTACTTTGCACCTGGAAAAGCTGAGATTCACTGCAAACTGCAGTCAAGTAAGAGAAGTCAGAGAAATTACAGCCTGAAAATCAGCCCTGCGCTGCTGCAGGAGTTATTCAGAAGTTGTGATGCCTTGCACAGAGCTCCTAAATACCTCCCTGGGAGCCAGGGAAAGACCTGGGATACCTCCATCAACCTCTGTGGAGAGGTCTGAAGGCAAATCCACTACCCTCCAACCTCCACAGGCTTCAGAATGCAGTTCAGGCACCAGATGCACGTGGCCTGAGTGTCTGAGGAATGACACTTCTAGCACCCTCAGAGAACAAGGCAAATACATTTGACTGACCCACTCTTGAAAGAAGTGGTCCCATCCTCCTTAGCTGCTTTGCAAACACTGTGTCTCCAACATCTGTCCAACAGACTCCACGAGGGTTTCCAGCACCAGATTTGCCTCTGAGATTACTCTGTGAAAGCTCAGACCAAAACTCCTGAACTGTGGCTTAGTGAGCTGTTCCTCCTCATGGCCCCATGCATCTCTAGGAACTCATCCCGCTCAGTAAAGCTGATGAGCTGGACAAGGTGTCCCTCAGGGCAGGATCTTTAACAGAAACAGACCAAGAGAAACAAAAACACTGCAAATGCCCTTATGGTTTTCCAAGGTTGCAGACTAATACAGAAACAAAACACTGTCATGTGAGAAACCACAAGGAACAATAGGCTCTGTACAGAAAAATGCAGCAAAAGGATGGTGGGAGCCCACAACTTCAATAACTCTCCTAGTTTTACTGCACTGCAACACAACTTTTCTTGCTACTTAAGACACAGGCAAACTCAGTTTGCCAAAACACAGACCTTGCAGTGCTTCCCTACCCGTTCCTGAGCAGTGTGGTTTCAAACATCACTTTTTATCAGTACAAATGCCATTTAAAACACAAACATACCCAAACTGGAGATGTAGTTCCCTTTACTAGGCTCAGCATAAGAAATCCAGTAACTCATAACCTCCTTCACAGCAGCAAGTCCACAACTCTAACACTGACCACAAGTGTTTCATTAAGCCAAATACCCAAATAAGCTTTATCTTATGAGTATCACCTGTTGAGTGCAAGCCACTACCTCCACTAATGGGAAAATCAACATCGGACCAGATGGCCCTTCTTCAAGCCTAAATGCACCTCAGTGCACACCTCAAACAAATACTGCACTTCAGAAATGTCTCTCTTGTAAATAAATTAACATGTTAGCATGTTTGACTTCCAGCACCATCAAGCTCATCACAAGGCAAAATTTATCAAGGGTTATCCTTATTACTTAAAAAGATCACTGAACTAGATTGTAAAGCTTTCTGTATGCAAAGTAGCAGTCTTCTTTTAGTGTATTTCAGGAATTAAATCCAAGTAGCAGCATTTAATCTGTGCTTTGTAACACCAAGATGCAATCAAACTTGCCATGAATTTATTTAGGAAGAGGCTTTGAAAGCATTTTGAATTAGCTTGAGGTACCATTCTGGGCACTCTGGACTAAAAAAACATTATGGCTTTTGTAAATTAAACAACTCTGAACGAAGCAAAAAAACCCCTGCTAACAGCAACACCTCCAGGGTCTCCAGAATTAGTGCTCATAAACTCCTTGTTGAACAAGTCCACGAGCACGGATCTGAAACTAAACAACAGTATTTTTCTGAACAGTCAGCTCCCATAATAATAATCGGACTCAGAGGAAAGAGCTTACAAGGCAGTAATGAGAGACAGGCCAGAGAAAAGGGCAGGCTTTCAGCCCCTGGCTTTCACGGAGGGACAGCTGAAGGCAGAAATTGCCATCTTTGGGCACAGCAACACGGCCACATCCATGAGGGCCCCCAGAACCTTTTGGAGGAACAGAGAAGGGGGCTCCATGTCTGCCCTGGCTGCACCCGTGTGATGGCTGAGCCAGGCATGACAGGCACATGCAGGTGAGTCAGGCAAAAAAACACGACACCCACCCACAGCAAATATTGCTCATAGCCAGGGTCAGAACATGCCCTCCCAGGGAAAGAACTGCTTTTCTAAGAGCTATCCAAAGACACACTCGCCACGTGCAGGTACAGATCACTATTGCATTGTACAGAAATTGTCTGGGCAAAGCCCTGCCTTGCTCTAATCCATGCTGCAAGGCTCTGCCCACGGCCTGCCTGTCCTGGAGAGGCTGGCAGGAGCCAAGCAGGCACAGGATCAATAACTGAGCACCCTGTACACAACACATGAGGCTGCTTTTTTAAGTAGGTGTGTCATACATGCTCTGAAAATAATGCCTTGTCATACAGACACGCCTACGCTCAGCCAGGGCTACCCACTGCTCTGGCTTGTCCTCGATCCCAGCAGCATTCAGCAACCTCTCACACCAATGCTGGCCAGGTGCAGATCCCCTTTATCCTGTGCCATATGGCATCTCAAAGAGTTCCCAGTTTGTACCACGGAACAATTCAAAGAATGATGTGACTCACTGCAAGCAGCTCAGATCTGCTACTCTGCTGTGGCTGATGGAGCAGAGTACTGGGGATGAGTCGCTGCTCAACTGAACTCAAACCACACATGAAGGAAAAAACAGGGATTTCTGAGCCAGTAAAACTGCTGGGATTCCACTCAAAATCCCTCAAGTCACCTCAATTCACCTGCAAACCCTTAGTGCAACCCCTGCCCATGACCCAGCTGTGCGTGGCAGCTTCTGGCTTTCCCAAGAGGCTGAGAATTTCAACACAACATTTCAACATAACAGCCAGCAATGCTAAATTAAGGGGAACATGGGATTCATTCTCCCTTTGTGTTGTTTTTTTTTAGGCAGAGACTCATGTCTCAAACTAAAAAAACATAAGGTGGCAGAAAGCAACAGCAAGGCAGAACTGTCAAAGATTTCCACCTGCCAGACAGCAGCACCAAGTTACACGAACCACCAGGCCTCATGTTCTTTCACCAATAAATTCTTGATTTTAAGTCCAAGAAAAAAAAAAAGCCTCAAAAGAGGTCACTCTGCCATGCAGTTCTTGCAATTGTGCAATTTATGCCCACAGGGACATAATATGTGGTAGGCACTAAACCAGTTAATTTCCTCATGCTACAGGAGAAGGAAACCCAGCGTCACTACTAAATAATACACACGATTATATAACATTTATAAATGAATTTATGTACTCTATGTGTGGTATTTATTTTTTACAAACACTAAGTAATTTATAAGTAACAATAACTTATAGAGGCGATCTTGGTCTCAAATACCAACACAACATCTTTTTAGTTTCTGATAGCTCTCTGTGCCACTTTTATCAGGTACAGTGAGCATGGAAAAATCAAGTCCTGCATCTGGATGGAAAAATGACTAAGAGCCACTGTATTTGTAAAGACTCTAGATCACATCAGTGTGAACTGCATAAATCAAAAATCATCCCATGTGAAGTATTAATTGTTAGCAGACAAATCTCAGAGTAAATGTGTTGACTGACAGTGAACTGGCAGCTAGGAAGGGCTCTTCCACTGGCATCAAAATGGCTTTGACACTAAATCTTCCAGCATCTGCAGGAACAGACCTGCACACAGAGGGGGGGCTGCCTTCAAAATGTCTGGGCTTGTCAGGAAGCAAATCCCTCTTGTTCTTGGTGGCACACTGCTGTATTCCTAACAGGTTTCCATGAAGCATGTCGTGTTTAACAGGGAAAACAAACACTGAGCTCCTTACCTGAACCATCAGGAATGGACCTCACAAATGTGGGAAGCATCTTGACTACAGCTGTGGGGTTAAAATCCCTGGAGAGGCCGTTCTTCATCTCCCTCCTGAAGCGAGCCATGACGTCCAGCAGCGTTTCGTCGGAGAGCCGCATGGCGTAGAGGTATTTATCAATCTGGGGAGAAACACACACCACCACAGAGTGGAAGACTGCCCTGAGGAACCCAAGTGGAGCTATACCTCTCTCTAACTGCAAGGGGAGTGTATGGCCCCAGCTTGGCCTCAGGTCTTTGGCCAAGCTGACAACATGGCCACGTGCTTCGTGCCTTGTCTTCTGACTCCAAATCACGGAAAACACGCAAGTTCTACAAGAGCTGAAGCCCACCCCATCCTACTGCCTTCCCAAGGCACAACGCAGTCCCACATCACTCTGCCTCCTCTTTTCCACACAAAATTATCTGCCCACAGTCTCTGCCTCCAGCCTTTGCCCCCCTTCTCAGCTCTCCTGACTACCCACGAGCTCAACAACTGGAGCTAAAAATCCCTCTTTTGGCACCTTGTCCCAGCTGGGGTGATGTGGGTGTCAGAGGTACTTTGTATTTAAAGCCTTACATTGGGAAGGACTTGCCACAGCAGTTTCGGGGCTACAGCCCAGGCTGAGATATTACTTCTGTGTAGCAGACCAAAGTTAACACAGCCAGAGGGTCAGGAGAGGCTGTAGGCAGGTGGCATCTTCCTCCTCAAGACAAAACATCAAATTAAAAGTTGTTGATTCCTCCCTTGTGGCTTCCAATGACAGGAACTTTCTTTACCTCCCTGGAAAAAGAAGGCGGTTCTAGTCTTCCAACAACGCTGCTCTCCATAATACTACAAACACCTTCACCATCAGGAAGACTGAGAGATGCTTTGATGCCCCAAAAAAACAGAACTTGGCCTTGGGGGTTCTTGCCAAACACAGGTCCCATCCCCTTTACCTCAGCTGCCAGTCTATTCTTGCCTTGTTTCATTACCTGCCTTGGAAATTTGGTTCTGCAAATGGCTCAGACCAAAGCCACACCTTTGGGATCACTTTTGCTCGCAGCTTAGCAGGACCAAGAAAATAAAGCCCTGCCCATGCTCTCTGTCCTCCGCAAAACTGGAAAAGCCACCTCATTTTAAACCCCAGGCCAGTTCTGTGCCAAGGCTCTGTGTGTCTTCCTGGCTGCTCTGGAAGCCTCGAGAGCAACTCATCTCCAAGCTGGCATTACGTTTTACAAGACCAAGGCCACAATAAAACACCTCACACAACACATATGTAGGCAAGTGCTCCGCATTCCAGGGACTTGGAGACAGGAAGTGATGAATAATACCATTTGCAAAGGAAATGCAATCAAAATGTAATTAAACCCTAAACTGACCAAAAAAACAGCTCCAATTTAATTGCTTGTACAGAAAGTACACCTGCCACGCGTACCCAAGGTCTGCACAGTGTATCTCCCTGAGCCAGACAGCCCCTGTGACCCAGCAGTTATGTACACAGCCCAGGGGGAAGGCACGGATGGTGCTGCTGGGCACCCAAACCACAGGCCAGGACCACAGGGGGCACAGCCAGAGGCTGCACAGGCTGTGGAGTTTTCAACGTCACTGCTTGCAGAGGGAGAGCAGAAGGGGCTGTAACAGTGCAACAATACCACGATTGATAACACCACGATGAAGTGACACCGTGCACTTTCCCCACGAAGCGGTGACGTGACGGTGCAGGCGTACAGCTGAACGGCAGAAGAGCTGAGCTCAGGTTCTCTGCCACAGAGGCCAAATGCAAGACCCCAGGGCAGCAGCCCCACTGTGCCACCCTGATGGGCTGACAGCCCCTCAACAGCGACAACCGCAGCCAGTCGCCGGTGTCATTTCGCTCCAAGAATAAAAACCTGGATGGGATGCGTGGGGATGGATGCAGAGGCGGCTGTCGGGCTGAGCAGGAAGGTGTCTCCTCTGTGGCAAACCCTGGTATGTTTTTTTTAGCAGAGTCTGTAAAGCCATGATGTCAGAGCATGAGGTTATTCCCTTTTAAAGGAGCAGGGAACTAACCTCTTCTTCAGGCTGAGCTTTCAGCAGCCCACGCTGCCACTCAGAGGGGTGATTCCCCAGATCTCCCAGTGAAAGCTGCACTAACGCATCATTCCCACAGTCAGACCGCCCCGTGGAGTTAATGCACCCCTCTACAAAGCCCCACTGCTCCATCCTCCTCCCAGAAACAGGGAGGAAGGATTCCCCTCCACCGAAAGCCCTGTTGTGAACGCAGGTTGTGGCGTTTGCACAGTCAGGGCTGACAAGCCCATTCTCCCCATCTCTGCCCCCGTGCTGCCCTCAGCAGTGAGGGAAAATGGGAGGGAGGGCTCTTTTTGCTCCCGTGGAAACCCAGAGAGTGCCGTCAGCGCCCTTACATAATTGGGCTTTGGGCTGGACCCTCCGGCACACCAGAGCATCGCATAGCACCTCATCTCATGTCCACCACTGAGACCCACAGTGGGGGCAGGCAGGGGACACTGAACCTCTGCTTTGAGAAAAATCACTCCTGTGTGTTACAACCTCCAAAACAACCAAAAAAAAAGCAGGTTTTTTTCCTCCCAGGCAGGAAAAGGGTTAGTCATTCCAGCAGTGTGGCAGCAAGGGAATAAGCGCTGCTCTCCTGGGCTGGAAGCACATGCTCCTGCTTTCCCTCCAAGGGAAAACTCCCAGCAAATAGCCATAAATAACCTGGGACAGGGGGAGCTGGAGGCTGGATTATGGGATGGAGATTTAATAACTCCCTGCTCTGCCTGCAATAAAAGCCGATCAGAGAGCAAATCTCAGCCTGATCCACAGGGAAGCTGGCAGGGACAGACGGGAGCTGCCGGCAGCACCCACGGAGGCTCCCATGGGAGACAGGTGCCAGCCCTTCCCAGGGGATGGCAGAGGGCAGGAACAATTTCAGGCAGGCAGTCGTGTGGGCAAGGAGCAGAAAACACTCCTTTATTTAGCTGCCACCTCAGAGCCACCCCCCATCTTTCCAGGGCATCTTTCCAGAGTGCCACTACAGAAGTCCTTCAAGACCTCTATCACTCTTTTTCCCACTCGTTTTCTTGGTTAAAAAAACCCCAAACAACAAGCCCAAAAACGCAGACAGACAGAATCTGTGAGCGATTTTTTAAAAATAGAATTTCATAATCTGAACCACATTCATGCAATTTTTCCCAGTCACATAGGACTTTTCACTGTACTTGGGGGAAAAGAAGTTTCTGAAAATCCAGCCATTGCAGCAGTTGTGAATAATTAAAAGTGCATCATGAAACAGGCAGCACTAAGGGCCCTTCCTTAAACACATGCCTCATTCCAGGGACACTGACAGCCGTCAGTGGTATCCAAGAGGAGAGCACTCCCACAACAATTTCAGAAATCATTAGCACCTATTTTACTGACACAGCCTTTGCACCAAAACCCTTCACCATGTAAACATTTTTCTGCAGAGCTAATCATACTCCTTTCAGCACGAGGAATATTCATCAGGAGCCAAGGCATGTTAAAACAAGTAGTTTAAGACATTCTGAAACTGTTTATGCTTAATTATGATTTATCTGATTGGTTCCTAAAAAGCCTTTATAGGGGCATGTCACCAACACAGGGCGCTTCTCGATGCCAGTTGTTACATTTTATACTCCTTTCCATCATGGTTTTTTCAAGGTTAAACAAGATCTAAATGTCACTCCTGGATTGCAAGATTTCTTTCCTTTTCTCATCGGGAAAGACAACAAAAACATATTGTTCCCCTGACAGACAGAAACCAGGCAACACCTAGAGGCTCCCTTTGCTGGGGCCAGCTACTGCAGGTACAAACCTGTTGGAAACAAAAGGTACTCCGAGGCAGTTTTACAAAGCTCTCCTGCACACAGGCCAGGGGCACAGCTGCCAGGGACACCCCTGGCCCTGAGGATGGGAGTTGGCCCTTTACAGAAACCAGGGCCTGGCTTCAGTTTGTGCAACCCTATCATGGCGAGGGTGCTGTCCCCAGAAGGTCACAAACATCCACAGAACAGAAGTTTTCAAAAACATCTGGGTAATTCAAGATGCTTGGAGCAAACCCACATGTCTATTTATGTGGTACAGGGCATCATACATTGCCAGCTTGCTGCTGCACAGTGAGGTGACACACTAGTGCCATTACAGGTGGATTCATCAGAAAATGCCCCCTTGCAGGGGCCACAGGGCTGCCAGCATGTGATGAAAAAAATATTCCAGAAACTACAAATTTGAAAAAAATTGCACTCAAATTTAAGGGGGCGCATAAAAATCCAGCAAAACCAATACAGAAGCACTAGTTCTTAGACCCAGGGTATCCCAAGGGCCTGAAACCACCTGCCCTATCCATGTCCCCCAGGAGGGTTCCCACCGTGGAAAGGCAGCACGGAGCATTACAGCCACACAGGGATGGGAACCCAAAAATCAAAACCAAGGATGGGAATTCAAAAAAAAGAAGGAAACGGGGTGACAAGGAAAAAAGAACGTTCAACCTTGGCTCTTTGGTACTTTTAACCTGTTCACAGCCCTCCTGCGACCCAGAGCAGCACCCTGAAGGTGACCTGCCACCAGTGCCACCAAACACCGAGGGGATGGCTGCGATGGGCCAGCGAGGCAGAGGAGCTGCCACCACGGCCAGGAGACCCAGGGGACAGCGTGGGGAGCAGGGACAACGCCTTGGCTGGCAGCAGGCACGTACCAGCAAAAGTGCTGCTGTTCCGGAAGCAGAGAGGAGAGGGAGGGACCTGACATGAAGCCATGCAGGCACGTATCCCTAAAAGCGGCATGCTGATGGAGCACAGGCCTCGCAAGCAGCACTCTGAGGTGCAGCAAAACCAGTTTTGCCCCACTGGGAACCGGGGAGCAGAGCCCACCAGCTCCCACCAGCTGCAGGGCAGCAGAGCCTCTGGCTGCCACAGCCACCTTCCCTACAGAACAGCCAAAAGCAAGGGGCTCAGTATCCGTCCCAAAAGGACATAAACAGGAAAAGATGCCTTACGTCCTCCAAAAACAGTAGCCTTCCTTTTTTTTTTTTTTTTTTTTTAATGGAGGTTTATTTTTTTTATTTTCTTTTCCGGACAAAACCAGACCGATCCATAAGAACGCTTTACAGCTCCCTGGCCAAACCATTTCCCGTGCTGCCAGACAATAGGGAGCCCCACGCTGCCAGCCCAGCCTGCAATAAATAACCCCCAGAAGACCACAGAGTTTCCCTGTGCTCCCTCTCCATGCCTTCCCCACAGCCTTTCTGCCTCTCCTGGGCCGCCGCACACCCTTGTGCTTATCTTGGCTGTCTAAATATAACACACACACACAGAGCCAGACAGAGAAGGCCTTACCCAGGCATGCACGCCTGGCACAGCAGCAGCAGCACTTACAGATCCTCCGGGAAAAGGGACATAATGGGGGCTGGGGCAGTGGGAGAGCCAGGTCCATGGGGCCAGAAGGTGCAGGAGGATGCAGGTGCAGGATGGGTGCAGGATGAGCTGCCTCCAGCTCCTCGCAAGAGCCGCCGGGTGGAAAAGCAAAGCACCTGAACCACAGGAAGGAGACATGGAAAGCACGGGTGGGGTGGGCACGGGTGGGCGTGGGAGTGGGGCAGGACGGGTCACCCGCACACAGGAGCTGAGGTGTCCCCTCCGGGCACAGCTGGAAAGCAGGAGGTGCTCTCCTCCTCCTCCTCTTCCTCCTCCTCCTCCTCCTCCTCCTCCTGGCCGGGGAGGTTCTCAAGCCCCGGGAACGCCACAAACCAGCGCTGCTGACGCTGCCATTGAGGCTTCTTGCCCCAGATATTTCAGGGATGCCCCAGGTGGGTCCCCAGCACCGCCGGAGGGGGTGGCAGAGGAGAAGCCTCTGCTCCCCCACGTCAGCCCGGCTCGGCGGTGCTGGCAATTCTTTTCCCAAAGCGTGTCCCCACTTCCCTGGCTGCGGGCCCCCGGCTCCCCAGAGCCCTGCAGAGGGCCAGAACTGCCATGTTTTTATGTATCCCGTGCTCTTCCTTGTGGCAGCGCCCCACACCCCCGGGCTGCGCCCACCGCACGGCACAAGGAAGCCTATGGAAATGCCTCCTTTTGGGCACAGCTGACAACCATTTCCTGTACATCCTAAACCTGCGCCGGCACGTAATTCAAAAACTACCTGCGCCTCGCCTGCCGCAGCGAGGATGCCGGCAGGCACCCTCGGGAAAGAAGGGGAAATACCCTCCCCAGGGATGCCGGTGCCCCCTAAAAATCCCGAGGAGCCCCCAACACCCTGCCCTCGGTGCCAAAGCCCCACCGAGGCCTGACCCGCTGCTGTGTGTGCATCCCTTCATCCATCCATCCCTCCATCTATCCCTCCATCACTCCATCCATCCATCCCTCCATCCCTCCATCCATCCCTCCATCACCCGCGGGGATGCTCGGGGGGCGCTTCCAGCCGGGGCTATCCCACAGCTGGCTGGCTCTGGGCACAAAGCAACAAAAGCAGTAGGGAGGGCGGTTTAAAAAAAAAATATATAAAAATAATTTAAAAAAAAAAAAAAACAACAAAAAAACCGGGGCGGGCGGGGCGCGGGTTGGGGCCGTGGGGGGATGCCCATCTAACCTTTTTGACCTGGTCCTCCTTGAGCTCCGTGAAGTAGTAGGCCAGGAGCTGGGCGGCGATCATCCTGCCGGCTGCACGGCGGCTCCGCGCACGCAGCGATGCGGGGCCCGCGGATGGCCGCGCCGAGCCCCAGCCCCAGCCCAGCCCGCCCGAGCGCCGCCCCTTCCTCCTCCTCCTCCTCCTCCTCCTCCTCCTCCTCCTCCTGGCCACGCTCCTCGGGGCCGCCCCGGCCCCGCCCGGCGGGACGTGCCGGCACGGGGGGGCCCGGCGGTGGTCCTGGATGCGGGATGCAGGATGCGGGAAGAGCAGGGAAATGCCCGACCGGCAGTGTTCCTGGATGCGGGATGCAGGATGCGGGAATAGCAGGGAAATGCCCGACCGGCAGTGTTCCTGGATGCGGGATGCAGGATGCGGGAAGAGCAGGGAAATGCCCGACCGGCAGTGTTCCTGGGATGCGGGATGCAGGAGCAGCAGGGCGATGCCCGGCCGGCACGGGGCAGCCAGGTGGTGTTCATGGGATGCGGGATGCCGGAATAGCAGGGCAGTGCCCAGCCGGCACGGGAGGGCCCGGCAGCGTTCCCGGGATGCGGGAATAGCAGGGCAATGCCCGGCCGGCATGGGGCAGCCCAGCAGTGTCCCTGGGATGCAGGATGCGGGATGCAGAAGCAGCAGGGGGATGCCCAGCTGGCACGGGGCAGCCCAGCAGTGTCCGTGGGATGCAGGAGCAGCAGGGTGATGTCAGGCCATACCCCACAGGGGTTGTGCAGCTGCAGCAGCCATGGGGACAGGCTGCTGGAGGCTGCCCTGAAAACACACACACCAAACCAGCAGGACCAGGGATTGCCCCTCTGTACTCGGCACTGGTGAGGCCACGCCTGGAGAGCTGTGTCCAGTTCTGGGCCCCTCGGTCTAGGAAGGACATTGAGGTGCTGCAGCTGGGGGAGGGTCTGGAGCACAAATATGATGAGGAGCAGCTGATGGAGCTCAGCCTGGAGAAAAGGAGTCCCCGGAGCGATCTTATTACTCTCTACAGCTCCCTGACAGGGGGTTGTAGCAACCCAGGCAACCAGTGACACGACCAGAGGACATATCCTTAAACTGTGTAGGTTGGACATCAGGAGGAATTTCTTCACAGAAAGGGTGATTGGCTATTGGAATGGGCTGCACAGGCAGGTGGAGGAGTCACAGTCCCTGGATGTGTTTAGGGAAAGGCTGGACACGGCACTTAGTGCCATGGTTTAGTTGACATGGTGGTGTTGGGCACACGTTGGACTCGATGATCTTCTGTGATTCTCTGAGAGCACACAAAACCAAAGAATCAAACCTTTGAGAAAACAGGAAAACCTCGGGAAGCTCCACTAATGCCAAGTATCCCCTGCCTGGGTGTGATCCTGCAGCCCTGGACAGACGGCCGAGCTGCTGGAGACCTGACAGCTGTACTTATAGGGAGCCCACATTCGTATTCCATCAGCAAAATCCCCACATCAAAGGTGTTCTCAGGCACATGGTGTCAGTTCTTGGGGTGTCCTGCACAGGGCCAGGAGTCAGACAAGATGAAATTCTATAATGAGAGGAGATGGCCTCTCCTCCCTGGGTGTGATGCCCACATTTTTGCCACATAGGAGGGCATTCCCCAGCACCACCATGAAGACTCTGAGCACCCACACACACTTAAGCGAAGCAACCCAATGCCCCTCTGAAATCTGAAGGCCAAGTGCAGGTGCCAAGTGACACATGCCAGCAGCCCAAGGGGTTCTTGCCTGCATCCAGTCCATCTGCAGGGACAGGAACACACACCCATGCAAAGGGTGGTGATGCTGGAGGCGTGATTTGCATAGAGATTGTCTACCACAGTCTAAGTGATTAAGAACCTGCTTCTTGAGTTTCCGGCTTCCTTTTCAGTGCTACTTTAATTAAATGGTTTCACTGGCCAAAATCAGGAGCTGCTTTGGCAGACACATCCTCTTTCAGACTGGCCTAGTCTCTGCAGGCAGGGTGGGCAGGATTTCCTTCTCCGCCTCCCAGCTCGGAGAGATTTTCATCAAGCGTTTCACTGCTCTGCACGGTGTTACTCCTGCTCATTCACTTGGCAAGCTAATGAGCAACATTCCCGGGCTCCTTGGCACAGGCAGGCTGCCTCACTGCGGGCACAGCAGCATCGCCCTGCGACCAGGCACAGCTGGAGCTCACGGGCAGCACAGGAACGTGGGGCTGAGCTGAATCATCCCGGTGTCCAGCGTCACCCAATCCCTTACACAGGCTGACCAAGCTCTCACTCAGATGTAATTCACTGCTCAGTCACGCTCCTCTTCTTCTGCTGGTCAGAGACTATTTTTAATTCCCAGCCAGGCTTGCTCCTGCTTTCAATCCATCTGTCATCTGCTAAACCTTGTCTTTCATCTGAAATCGCTCTCCTTGCTCTCGAGTGTTCACTTTCTATAAATACACTCAAAGTAACCCTACACATCCGCAGCTTTTGCTTCACTAGGTAAGACAGACTTAGCTCTTTTTGGTCTGAACACTGCTCAGTTCCCACAGGTTCTGTGTTAGTGAAGCTGCCTCTGTGCAAGGCTTACAAAAATTTCTATATATCTGCTCCAGGTCAGACACCTAAACATCACCTAGACCCAAAATACTCCCCCCAGCTGCCTTGCTGCAGGAAGGTTTACTCAGTTCAAACACTTGAACACAAGCTCAAGTCGTTTTCAGCTAATCTTTGACCAAGGGAAAGTAATTCAAGCCATCCTCTCTGGCGCTCAAAGAATTTGAGTCAGACAACTAAGAGTTTAAGAAGTCCAAAATATTCAAAGTGGTCATGAATAAGAATGGTCTTCTCTTTAAAATGACGCTTGTCTTAAGAATGTGCAAGAGAAGGACGTTTGTTTTCATCTGCCAAAATCGTGACGTGGAAGTGAATTGAGAATGTCACCAATCATTAAAATGGCTTTTGGCTCCCCTGACCATTTGTATTGTAACATATTTCCAAACTCAAAAACAACTGTCTCAGGTTTCCTTTAAGCTATAAAAAGCAAAAAGTATGTCCAAAACATCACTATGCAAGCCCTCTTAGTTCTGTGCAATGAAAATAAAACCTGTACACATTACAATCCCACAAATAAATTAAGGAATTAAGTATACGCTTGAGCAGGAGGTGTTTTGTGACAAAGTCAGAAGCAATTTGGGGATGGCTAAACACGTATTGCAAATAATTGGGTTTGTCTTCAGTTGCTGAGTGTGGCATTCAGGGAAAATGAACTTGACAGCGTAAGAGCCACTAGAGAAAATGTAACAGTCCATCCAAGGCAAAAGAGCTGCAATATTTAGACATGGTATTTTTAAACTCCTCTGCACAAGGATGAGTCCATGACCAGCTTTCATGCTGTAACCAGCGCTGGGATGAACAAGCTTTCCTCCTGCCAGAGAGCTGGAATATCCCCAGAGAGATAAATATTCTCGTGGACACTCCAACCCTTTGCAAGCCCTCTTTGCATTGTGAGGCCAGCAGTGAGCACACAGATGTTATTTTGGGGGGCCTGGGAGGAGCTGTGCACAGGCTGCCAGGCAGGAGCAACCAGCCTTCTGTCTCTGTGAGTCTCGTACCATCGAGCCCTGGGTTTTCCCTTCTGCTTCACTGGAAGGGATCAGTTCAGCAGCCAATTAATTACTGGCACCTCACGTACTCTGCCAGGCATCCAGCAGGCTATTTTGAAAGCCACTGTCCTTTAAGACAAATTACTGCAGGCTGAACGTGACACCTGATGACTTGCAGCTATTCTGACTGCACTCTAATCTTATTGTCCCTCTTTAACTGTACCGAAGTGTTTGAACTCACTCAAGTAATTCTGTGTATCAGCTCTCCTGGATGTGTTTTGGAGTTTTTTTCCACCCTTTGCCTGTTTCTTCATTAAGTGTTCACTGCTCTATAAAAGTCTGCATTCCAATTGGACTCCTATACATTGTTTTTTTAAATCATGTCCATCACATAGTTTTGATGCACACAGCTGCTAGATGCTTTCCACTTTTGTAAGGAAACAATAAAGTTGTAGTTGTGTTTGTTGGCTTTTTTAAGTGTCTGGAAAATTACTGATCCCCTTTTCCCCTCTCACTGCATTTTCCTTCCAGTTCGCAAAAGAAAGCGAAAGAAAGCACCCTCTCTAATAAATAGTAAGTCCCCAGTTTGTGACAGCACCTCTGGTTAACAAGGGAATTTTTAGGTAGCCTTTGAAGCTCCCATTCCAAGGCAGGAAACCACGTACTTGCACAGAAGACATCACTGTTCATTTGTGCTGAACTTAGTGCAGAAGATACTAAGAAAATCTAACAGCAGCAGAGATATCAATGTGATGAGCAATTCAGCCAAACAAGGTTAAACGCATTATGGAATTTCACCTTGCCGGGAGGCACAGCAAGCAGGCATTACCACACAGCCAGCCAGGGCACTTTAGCTGCTGTATCCCCTATGAAGAAACAAAATTAGCTAGGAATGCCTCGAGGGCAGCTCATCCCATGCACAGGAAAGGCCACTCCATGTGCAGACAGAGCGGCACACACTTAGAAAATGGGGTTTATGCTCCTGGTACAGGACACCAGGACTATGTTTCCAAAGGACATGCTAGGCACAAGGACTAGCAAGAGGTTCTGGCCTAGTTTTGGCCTGTTTTGTTGGAGATGCTCCAAAGAGAGGGTGAGCTACTTTTTAATAAAGTCCCTTTGAAAGGACTTTAGCACCATTCACCACCCTGAGCATTTGAGCGCCAAATTGCAGGGCTATGGGTTTCGAGACTTAAATCTCTGGATTCTAGGCTTTGGCCATGAAGACAGGACAGTGGAGGAGGAAGCAAATTCAGCAAAGGAAGAGTGTTGTCTATTGGTTCACTTGGGAACAGAGACTCCTGGGGCAGGTGGAGATGCTCTGTGTCTCAGCTCCCCACATGTGAGCATCAGGCAGCTGTGTTGGCTTTTATTTCTTTAAAGTGGTTGCTGTTCTTCAGCAGAGGATGCAGAGAACATGACCCCCCCCAAACACAAGGAAACCAGAAAGCAGATTTTCTTCCAGACTTTCTGGAAGGCCTGGGTGATGATTTCTTTTTAAACCTTTTAGTGATTGCGAGGTTCATTAAACTGGGGGGCAAACCCCATTATTCCATCTTTAGTTAAATGGTACTTCCAGAAGCAATGGGCTGCATGAGCTACATTGTAAAGGACTTCCCAAATCTGTACATATGTGGGGAAAAGAGGAAACTGCTACCTGGAGTCACACCACCACAAAACCTAACCTTTGGTCCCTGTGTTGCACAGCAGAGCTACTCTATGCTGCTTTCCAACCCACTGAGGTTTTCCAACACAGATCCAGCCTGCTGTCAACCCTTGGCACTTGGCATTCCAAGTCCCCTCACTTGGCTCTTCCCTTACACACTTAAACACAAGTGTAATCCATCCAAACTCATCTCTTTCTTCTTTCTCTTCCTGTCCTAGGTATTCACCACAGCACCTTCTCTCTTTCCAGTGCCAAAATTACAACTCATTTGATGTCTCTGCATAGGAAAGCAATAACCATCCCAGTTTTCTGACTCGGCTTGGGGGCCCTGCACTAGTTAAACATTTTTTCCACTGAGGTGAGAACTGCTGCATCAAGCCAGCACTTTTTGCAGGGCTTTAGTACCAAGTCATTACTGCAGCTCATATACCAATAAAACAGACCATAAACACACACACATTTATATGCACACAAAAGCATATCAACAAACTCAGTTTGTAAGGCAATAGAAGGGCGTTGGTGTTAGGGTGATGAATCCAATGTCAAGGAGTTGCCTTTCCTGACCAGGAGGTGAAGCATTTGTTTCATTTCATAAAACATCTCAACTTCAGCAAACTGAAATGAGCACAAATGCATATTTCTCATACCTACTAAAGCTCCAATGCTAGTAAACAATGTTAAAAGAAATTACACTGAAAAAAAGGCAAAATATAGAGTGAAAACTGGTTTGAAATTTCAGAAGGGATAAGCTTTAAGTATTTTCAGTTGTTCAGTTCAAATCTGTTATTTGAGAGGCAGTTCAATACCAGTTAAAGAATGTCTGTATAACCAACAATTCACTTAAGTGAAGTTACAAGGATTTAAACAAAGGAAAATATAGCCTAATTTATTGTACTATATAGAGACAGCTTTTCTGTATCTGCTTTCAGCTTGTCACAGATCACTGAGCTTGTCTGCCAAAGTTCAGCTCTAACACTGTGTTAGATGACATACAAAACCAAAGGCAGTCCCTCAGCCCTGCAAGGAGCAGTGAAACTCAGCAGCCAGCTGGTTTCTGTGCACTGGTGTGCTCTATCCCAGGAAGGTCTGAATGGCAAAGACCCAGGCACTGCCCTTTAATGGCAGTGCACCTTTGCTATGTGAGCAGTAAATCCATAAGGAAGAGCTTGGACTTCCAGCAGAAGGAACAAGACCTGGCCCTCTCTTTTGGCCTTCCACTAATACAAAACAAGGCAATACCTCTCAACCCAGGCAAAGAGGCCCATTTTCACTCAGGATACACCTTTCTCCTTGCTCCAGCATTTGATCCCAGTGAAAAATCAATTTGCCTCACAAGTCCCAAACTCACAGGGTGCGAGCATTAATTGCAGAGGCTTTAGGTTTATGCTCCTTTTCCAGCAAGACCCAGCATAAGACACTCTCCCCTCACAACACTGGGGTCTCCCAGTAAGTTAAGGACCTCCACCCTTTAGCCCTGAAGGGGTGAGAAGCAGGTACTTACTTTGCACAGTGGGGAGCAGCAGGAGCCAGGAACGTCCAGGGCATTCAACTCCTCCTGCGTGGCCATAGCAGGAGCACCTCTTGCCATGTCACATGGTCATCACAGTGGGCTGTCAGCAAGAAAGGAGGCAGAAATGTAGGTTTTCACATCTCCCTCCCCAACCCCGAGATGCCTTTGAAAGCCACAAACCCCACAGACAGGTGCTTCTTTAAAAGCCATCCAGTGGCTGGGATACAGCAGACACAGACTCACTGTTACCATCACCCTGAGAGAGAGGGGAAACTGGGGCCGTATGGGCTATGGACCACAAGTGTGACCCAGAAGAATGGTGGAAATTTGGAATAGGTTGGCAAAGCACTGGCCCTTGCATAGCTCCAAGATACAGGGGTGCCATGGGGTTCCTGGTGTACACAGGGAGGAAGGGCTAAGCAAAGAAATGTGTGGTCTGAGTCCTGCTACATTTTGTTATTCTAATTAAAAAAACCTACAAAGCCTTGGAAAAAACAAAATATTCACATTACAAGTCAGTACAGGAGGACAGTCAGAAATGCTGGACTTGCACCTAAGTGTCATCCAGGAGCAACTGTGCATTTTGAGCTGGTGATACCTTTTTTTTGGGCCAAAGTCCAAAGCTGTCTCAACAGAGGCTGGAGGAAGATGCAAAGAACACCTCAGAGCAAAATTTTGGCTTCTTCAACTTTACAGGCTGTTGTCACAAAACGTTTTAGAGTGGGAACAGAACCCAATGTGGTCAGCCCTGGCCAGGTCCTGGGGGATCTGTGTGGCTTATTTGGGGTTGTCCTCTCTCCCCACCCCAACATTTTTCCCCTCAAGCCACTCTCAGGTCTGCCTGGGGCAGAAGTGGGATTGAAGGTTCTCTGTTAGAAAAAGTGGGAACTGCCTCGAGCTGGGCTCACCTTCAGCTCCCGGGGACTCTGCAGTGGGGCAGGTATCCATAATGGTGGATACTGGTGCATACTGATAACACCTTTACACTGGGGAAGGAGTTGATTTAATTTTGTCTTTGTTTCTCACCCTCCAAACCCATTTTAATTAATATTTCCCAAGTGGAGACAGTTTTGCCCATGATGGTGATCGGTGAGTCATCTCCCATCCTTTTGTCCACCCGTGAGTTTTTCCTCCTATTTTCTCCCCCATCTTGCTGAGGAGGAGGCTGTGAGTGGGTTCTGTGGGCATCAGGCAGCCAGATACAGCCAATCTCCCAGCCAGATACAGCCAATCTTTGCAGGTCAAATGCAAACCTAGAAGAGATTCGAGCCCTTATTTTCATTCTCAGATTCTCACATACAAAAAAACATAGAGAGAAATAAAAAATTTTCCAAAATTCATATATGTGTCAGAAAGCAAGTTCTTGTTTTAATTAAGTAGGTTTCTCCATCCCTCTAACCCATTTCTGGTAGGAAACCTGAGAGGCTGGCTTCACAGAATAGCTACAAAAGATGGGTAATGGAGACTTTGTTTTTTTAAATATTTAAAAAAAAAAAGGTTTTCTTGCCCTCTGAGTGCTTTAAATGGGGAACCCAGCCCTCTGGGCTTCCTGGTCAGCAGCTCTAGCCCCAGTTGCCAGCAGCAGCCCCCAGGACTCACTGCAGCAACAGATAACCCCATCCTGCTTGTCTTTCCCTTCCTTCCCTGAAGAAGATATGACTTTTAAGAAAGCAAAAGTATCCTCACATGAGCCCCGATATCTTAGGCCACTACAACTCGTCCCCTGCTGGCCATTTGACAGCTGGTGAGTTCACCAGCCCCGTCTGGGACCTGGCCCAGGACTGACAGACCTACGCTCTCACTCAGGGCAGCCCTGTCTCCCAGCAGGGTTACAGGTATTTCTGCTCTGACACTTGGCATTGATACAAACAAATGTTTTAATCACACGATTTATCTATAACCATATTTTAGACACGTTACTGCAACAACAGCCTGTGGCTATCAGTCAACACTGGAGACCCAGAGTTTTATCACCTGCCCTGAGTATCAGATGCTACAGATTCAGGCCACCAGCATGAAGCTGCAGGGATGCAGGCATGGCACAGGTGAGCTCTCATGTTTTCAGTGTCAGCCTGGCCACATCCTTCCCTCCCCTCACAGCAGTGTCATTGCACGTGGCTTAACAGGTGCTCCCCTGGGTGGTGGGATGAGCACCCTGCTTGCAGAGCTTTGTCAGCACCCCAAGTGCCCTGAAGGGATTTTTGCCTCTCTCTGCAGCGCTGTGTATTCAGAACAGCAGGGTTTGACTCGGGCTCCTTAAACTTGGACCAGACCTGGGACAGTAAATCCAAACAGTCTCCAACTGCAAAAGAGGAATTTGCTTAAAAATAAAAGTGAACTTGTCACATACCCTTGGCTTTATCTGGAGAGCAGTCTGGACAATAAGATACAACAACCAGCACAAACAGGACCCCAAATACATTTGAAGAGCAAAAGAGCCCCTCTGCAGTCGGGTGATGATAGTGCTTCATTTGGATCTGCTCTCCAAACACTTCCACAGCATCCCCTTCCAATCACAACATGCCACTTTGAAATGCCAGTACCACTTAGCTCCTAAGCCTATTAGACCATGAAGCAACAAACCCAGAGAAGCAAAAATAACCCAGATACCTACTTTAGCCCCCAGTTGAGCAGGCAGGTGTTATCCCAAGGGCTCCGTGGCAAAAGCATCCTCAGAACTGTCACACCTTGACCTCTGCAGGACAGGCGGCATGAAGGTGGTCTCCAAAAACCATGCTGTCTTCCCAAAAGGTGCTAATATTAACTAAAGTCCTTTGTTCCTTTGCACTCAAGGTTTCTCCCCGTCAGCTTTCTGGCATTTGCCAGCGAGGCGCACGCTTTACTGGGCAGATATTGAGCTGCAAATTCCTTCATACTTCTCTATCCACAGCATTCTGCAGCTAAAGCTCTAGCTGGCCAGATGAAAATGCCACTTACTGCTTCTTCCTGCTGCAGTTTGTTGAATTAAAACCTCTTTGTTTGTGAGCTGTAAACAAATTCTTCTTAATCTTTCAATAAAAAATGTCAATTATGCTGTCTAACAATGTAAGTTCATTGTGATGAAAGAAGTCATTGCTATTGCTCTAATCGTGATAACATATCAGCTGCTTTTAGAGTCAATTCCTTTTTGTGCAAAATTTAATGACCACGCAATTATTCAAATTTCAGACTAACAGACTGGGCTTTAGACCTACAGCTCTGAAACACTTTAGATCTTGCTCTGAAAACACAGACTTGAAAGCAGCAGAAAAGGCTCTAGAGCAGAATTTGCTAGCTCAGAACGCAAAACACCTTCACAATTCATTCAGCACAGCCAGGCTGGGGCCCACGTCAAACACAGCTACTTCACTGGAGAGCCAAGGAGAGAGAGCCAAACTCTCAGCACGCTTTCACAGGCCCTTGCCAGGCCCATGGCTTTCATTTGGCTTTGCTGGGAGCCGTGTTTATGCCCAGTTTCCTCGCCTCTCCCTGGTTTCAGTGCATTTCCTGCAGAATCGCTGGCCACAGCAGATGTGCCCTTCAGGCATTTCAACTTTTTTTTTTTTTCTCATTCCAGTATTTATCGCATTTGTTTCCAGAATCAGCTGCTGCTCCCAAATCAGCGTCCCTAACTTTCCGCTTTGAAGTATTCAGGACGTGCCTGCTGGGAAAGCATCTTCCCTGTTTACCTGCTCAGACCCTCACAGACCTTCCCTCCAAGCCTTTCCGCCATCCATTTTCTCCTCCTGCAGAGAGCTCCCCTCCACGATCGAGTCACCCATCACCAGCCAGTCTGCTCCATGAACCACTTACACTCCAATTCCTGCGGCTGCTGCCCCAGGACCTCTGCTCATCCCAGAGGGTGCCGTGCCCTGCACTGAGGGGAATGCCTGTGATAAACTCGGCCCCAGGGGTCTCACCCTCTCCACATCTCCCTGCGGCAACACAGGACAGCCTTTTTTTTTAGCTCCCAGGAGGGGACACAGCCTGCTAGGATGAGGGAAGTCCTCTGCAGTGGCCTGGCAGGCAGCAGTCCCAGTTCCACAGCTACACAGATGGCCAAGGCAGCCCTACAGGAACAGGGGCTTCCCAGGTGCACAGAGACCTTTGGCAAGCTGAACATCCACGCAGCAAACTGAGAGCAACAAAAACACACCTCGGAAAAGTAAATCCAATCAGCAACACTGGTGGGTTTGGGAATAGAATCCCAGCATTTCTGCAATGCCTGAGGCAGGGAGCTACATCTCACCTCAAAGTCCAAAGAGAATGGATGCCAGGAAGGTTGCAACCTCATTGCTTCCTTCCCCTTCTATCCTGCCCAAATTAAAATTAAAAAAATGAAGCAGTTAACTCAATGAACATCCTTGAATAGTCCTTCTATGGCTCCTAAGGTATCACACTTGACATTGCTGTTGTGCCTTTTCTCCACTGGTAAGACTTACTTTAAAGTTGTTCTGATGTGCAATAATGAATTTACAGGGGAGCTTTGACTGTTGACACTTCACACATCTCTCCCCTCTTCTCTTTATCTTTTCCAACAAAAGAAGAAAATAAAATATAGTGGGAGTGAAACAGACTCAGTCTCCCCTCATTTCTTTTTTTTTTAATTTCACTTTGGCTTGGTTTTCTCCTGGTTTTAACTCAGGCTTTTCTAGATGAAAATATGAATTTGGGAGTCTTGGGGGGAGTTGGGTTATTTTGAGTTTGGATTTATTTTTTTTTTATAACATGTCAGGAAAGGTCAAGGGTGAAAGGACATTCTTCACTCCCCCCAGCAAGCTCCTGCTTGCTGAGATTCCCCAGCATTTGGTTCTTCAGGACAGGAATCCTCTCACCTAGAGCCCTTTGTCCATTTTCCTGCAGCCAATTCCTTGTGCCAGTGGGAAGAGTTTTCTGGAGGAACCCATGTTTACCAGGTTTCTTACCAAATCTGTTCCCTCACAGCTTTTACTAACTCTGGAGGTGCCTGGGCTGTGCGAGGCCCTGGGACACGGAGTGCAGATGCAGGGTAAGGCTGGGGAGAGAAAGGGTTGGCGTCTCGAGGGCATTAAAGAAGCACACAACAAGATCCAAATTATTTCGGCATTCCCCTCTCAGACAGACATGACCCATCATGTTTACAGCACCTTCAGTGTGCACCTGCAGGGTGATAGTATCAGTGAGAGAAGGGAAAACATTAATTAAACTTTTGGTGGTTTTCCATCTTGCTTTACACATCAGCTTTACAGAGTGGGTGAAGTGCTGTGACAAAGCAAGTATCTACCTTATTTCCCTTCCCACTCCCACCCCAACATGCCATCCATATGCATGTACAGGAATAGGTCTTTATATTATTATTATTTTTATATATAGATTTATTATTTGACAAGTGACCAACTTGACAAGCCTGAGAAATGCTGTGGATAAGCCCCCAGTGACAGTTCAAGGCAGTGGAAGTCCCTTCTAGAGACAATGTTTACCTAGAGCAGGACAACATTCACTGAGCCTCCTCCTCTCCCTGCATCCCTCCCTCTCCACCTGTTCCTACGGTGACCTTGTATCTGGGACCCCCAAACCAAAGCCAGTTCACTTCATCAAATGCAAAGAAACAAATCAAGAAAGATCAAAGAAACAATAGTTTCATTTTGGTATTACCTACATTTCAGGCTCAGACTCCTTTACACTAATCTGCTAATCCTATATAAAATTGACTGCCCAAGAAAGGAGATCACGCTAATCAGGATTTCTGAAGGATTTACACGTGATCCTACACTTACTTTTGAACTTTGTCAGAGTGACAAAGGGAATGTATCACCACCAAGCTGCTACTGCATTTTCTCTGGATTACGAGTCAAGCGCCAGCGCTGTCCAAATCTACAGCCACCAAAATGTGTCTCTAGTAGGAAAACCAACATATTTAGGACCCTCTTTTCCCCATGGATGAAAGGGTAACTGCAACCATCTACTGGGAGCTTCTGAAAAGCACAAACCTTAGTTCCTCCACCCAGAAATACTTCTACCACACCTGTGATTCAAAGATCTTTCAACTTTCTGAATCAAATGTATGACCTAGATCTGAAAGAAAGATGTTCATGTCAAGAAGCATCAAAACAAAATCAGTAAATTCAAGTACTAAAAGTATTGGCTGGAGGGAAAACCCAGGGAAAACAGGCAGAAGTGAAGCATCACAAAGTTATCCAAAAAGCAGTAGAAAAGAAAAAGCAAAAGAGGAAAAATCTAAGATGTGAAACTGGAAGAATCTCATTTTATTTTAAATCAACTAACGTCATCATGTGATGAATTGTACCACATTTTTCGGCATATGATAGGCTGTGTTACACTTAGTAGAAAGCCTCTACTTTTACTTTAAGCAAGGGCTTTAAACTGAATCATCACATATGATGTGCACACAAGGGTTTTGCTTCAGCAGTTTAACATCTACACAAGGGAGGTGGCAAGTTTGCAACAGTCTGAGTTTCCACATGTCGACAGAATCAGGAACGTGACGCTGCATCATTACCCAGATGGAGAACGTTCTGGTTTAGAGACAGCCAAAGCACCAGTGTGTCTATGGGATCCCTGGGAAACTGCAAGCAAAGTGTGTGTCCCTGGTAAAATCCCACAGCAGCCAACCCTGCCCTTCCCCAGGGCTGCCCAGCAAACCTTGGCTGGTTCCCTTTCCGAAAGCAGCCACGTCCCCAGCCCCAGTGCCGTGCCCCTGCCCAGCAGCTGTGTGTTGGGGCTGTGTGGGAGCTGCCTGGCTCCAGAGCAAGCCAGCTGCCTGCAGGAAAAGCAGGAGCACGTGTGTCCTGGGCCTTGGAGACCTCAGCAAGAGCCATCAGGCACTGAGCAAGTTGTGAGCACTTCCAGGTTCATGTGACCGGATTCCACAACACCCACAGACTCACTGGGAAAAACAAAACTCTGCACGTGCAAAAAAGTATTATTGCGTGGGCCTAGTCTGCTGCAGGAAAGAAATAACTGAAGCTGAGGGGTAAACTGCCCATGTGCATGTTTCATGTCCCCAAGAGACTAAAAAGAAAAATCAAAGCAATATGGGATTTCTTTCTAAATGCGAGGGGTTTGCCTTGTTTTGTTACTGATTTGCATTCCAATTGTGCAGAACAGGCTTTAGAATGTAAGTACAAAAGATTCCCTGCACCATACTCACGTGGCCATCCTGGGGCAAGTCCACATCCCCTCGTTGCAGATATACAGGGATGTATTTCATCCACAGATGATGCACTTTTGCAGATTAGCACACTCCTCTCCCCCAAAAGGGCCCAAACCCACCCAGACAGGTGCTGAAGGGAGAAACAGTCAATGCAGAAGAGCTGTTCTAGGCCCCACATTGCCTCAATACCTGATTTTTTTTTTTTGCTTCTATACCCAGCCCCTCCAATTCTAACCTGTTCATCACCAGGAACAAACTTCTGTTCCAAATAACTGCCCTTACTACATAGGAAGCTTTGGTTCCTGGAGCTCTGTGGATTCTGAAATATAATGAAAAAGTAAAACACTAAGTTTTTTGACAAAGGGAGAAAAACATGAAATGTAATATGAGTTCACAACTTGTCTCTTCCCAAGTGCTCAGCACAGTGAGCTCAGCACCATGAGGAATTCCTTCAGAAGTGAAAACTATTTCCAAGTATTATTTTTTTACCCATCCAGTAACTCCAACACAGAAACAGAGCTGTTGACAAGTTCTCTTAAAAAAAAAATACAAAACAGGAAAGGTCTGTAGCTTCCAATTTTGTGTCTGTGATTGCTAAATTTAAACCCGACGGCGGCCTGGTTACAGATTATTACATAAACCCAAGTGCTGATCCCCCTGCACGACAGTAACTTTTGACCTAACTAGGCTTAAAGCACATTTCTTGGCGCAACTTCCTGGTGCAAGCCTGAAAGGAAGCAAATATCCACAAAGAGAGGATTAAAGGAGATGCAGGAATACTTGAGAACAGGGGATAGGCAGGATACAGATTTGCTGCCTCTCTGTACCATATTACTGCTTTGGTTTGTTCTGGGTAAATCCGGTGAGGGGCATTTGGTCACACAAGGCAGTGCTGCTGAGCACTGTTAGATATTTGGTTTTAAAGAAAGGTTTAGGTTTAAAGATTTATGTTTTAAGAAAGCTCCCAGTTGCCTGCAGGTTCTTTCCACAGCTCAGAAGAGGCACTAAACAGAGAGGCAGAGCTCACAGCACCCCAGATTTATTTACAAACAGACTACACACAGGCAGAGCAGCAGGCAATAGAAAATCAAAACCAAGGATAAATTCCTTTTCACACAATGGAAACAATTCTCTCAGCAACAGGCAAGGAGATAACAGAGGGAAAATAAAGGGGAGATTTTCAGAAATTCAGATGATTTTCTTTATCTCTACACCACAATTTTGGTGGCCTGTTTGATACTCCCTATGTAGCCCTGACAGACATAGCAGACTGTGCAGGTGCCTCTACATTCTCACTTTCCTCCAGGACCAAAAGAATCAGTCACAGTAAGAATCCAACCAGTACTGGTTTAGCTTTATGTGCACTCAGATGCACTAACATATTTTGACACAAACTGATATTCTGTGGAATCATATTTTTATCTTTACATTCATCTATTAAACATGCCTCTGTACTCAGGAAGTATTACATCACAACACACTTGCAACCAGTGTAGTGGCAGGGGGAGCATCACTGATCAAAGTCCATTCATTTATTATACCTGCAATTTTATTGTACAGCCTGTGAAGCACTGAACAAATATGTCCACTAGATAGATGCGACATCAGGATCTCAATATTCCTTGAGCCAGGCCAAGCCAAAACTAAAACACGCAAACCCTAAGAAACTGGTGATAAACTCAGTTGTGGTGCAGTAGCTTAATTAAGATATTGTAAAAAGACACACTTAGGGTGGATTGTGTTTGTTTGTTTAGTTCTCACTCTCCCATGTGCATTACAGATGCACTGCAGGAGGTACAGAACTCAGCAGACTGTGGGATGCCAAGACATAATGCCAGAACAGAAACACCTGATCCAAATTACCAAAGGACAAAAATCCACAGTCCTGGTTGGTCAAAAGCAGCTGCTCCCTGAAAACAGGTACCTGTGCACTGGTGTCTGGCACAGCTGTCTTGAATCACCACTCAGCAAACCCCTGTGCACACGCCTGGCAGTGGCTGAGATGACTCAGCCCCTCATTTCTACTTCTGGCCAACATTATGCAATCGTTTTGCTACTGCAGTGATGAGGGCAGCCCCCTTCCCACTTCCATCTTCAGAAAGCATGAAAGTCACATCACACTGGGGTGCCAGTTCCTTCACTGTTTCCCGCAGGACCCTAGAAAAACTGAAAGGAAAGGGAGAGAAGAACAGAATGTTTCAGCAAGCTGCTTTCTGGTCTGAGATCTTTGTGTTTATCTAATCAGCAAGGAATCATAACCTCAGCCAACATCCTCCACAGCATCACTTTCTGTTTGTTTTTCCTCCTATTCCTGAAAGATACAAGTCTCTATACACAATCAGCTTCTAGTTTTCATTTCTCCAATTTAATTTTGTTCAGCAAGATGCCACACACCACCTTTGTCTTTAGAGATCACGAGGGAGGCTCTCTTCTCCCAGCTTAAAAGCTAATGCTTCTACTTCTGGGCCCTGCTCACAAAACTCAGGACAGCTTTCTATCTGGGAGACCCAAGTATTGCAGAAATCCACCCAAACACTGGTAAATAAATATTAGATGAGTAAGTTGACTCAACACCCCAGTGAAAAGAGCCTCCCAGTGGTAACTGGACTTGATTTGGCAATTTTTGATCCTTTAGCTAGGCAAGGGAAATGACAGGATGCAGGGAAATGTGTTAGATGACCCCTCTCACACTTTTTAATCATCTCAGTATGTACAGCTTGGTATGTTTTCACAGGAAAATGAGCAAACAGCAAAGGGCAGTGGTACCAAGGCACTCACTGTGGATGGAGCTTGTACAAAGTCCCGTCTACTCCAACCGTGATTTGCAAGCGCTCCACACCTCGGTTCTCCCTCTTCTTCTCCACAATGGCAGCCAGCCCTGCCCCACAGAGCTGGGCAGCTCTTCTGGACACAACCCCACACACCTCCTTCACAATGATGCTGTCCTCACACGTGCTGTCCAGGCCCAGCTGCTGCAGGATTCGCCGGACCTGGAGGAGGGCGAGCCGGTCGCTGCACAGAGGGAAGCACATGGAGCAGCAAGGCATTAGGGAAAGCCTCAATTCAGACTGAAAACGTGCCCCTCTCATGCACTTTGCCATGTTAGACTATACTTCCAGAAGGCACAAACAGTAGTTATTCACTTGAGTCCCAAAGTTGTGAGGGAGCTGAGCCAGATCAGCCACCTAACTGCTATTTTTGATCTCAAGGCTGAGACACTACTTTCAAGGCCTTCCACAGCAGAAAGGGTTTAAAATAACCTGAAGACCATTGCAAACATGCACAGATAAATAGTACATATTCATCTATCACTGACTTTTAACTTTTTTTGATAACCACTATTTTAAGTCCCACAAGAAACACTCCAAGTACAATCACACTTGATGGTTAAGGCATCCAAGATAACCCGGTTGTGTGGACAGGAAATGATAATTCATGTAATTACAGAATAATTCTGCAACTCCCCCAGTTCTTCATTTTTGGCTTTTGCTGTGGGGATGGGGAGGAGGGAGGTATGCAAAGAAGAAAATGGTTAATTAACCTGTCAAAGGAGAGGGCTCCACACACTTACAGAAGACTGTTTTCTAGGGGTCCCAGAAGGCCTTAAGGATTTAAACCAGGTAAATCTAACAACTTTACCTCTCAATCTGAGACAGGAATTTTGTTTCAAATATGCCTCTTTTCCTGAGTGATTCCGAAATGCGTCCTCTGAACAGCAGCCCTTGTTTGGTTAAGTCGATCAAAATTTGCCTTACTATTTCACCTAGGTACATTCCACTGGTCATTTTTTCATACCTGTTACGTTATAAAAGTAAAAAAAGGTGCATTTAAAGAGATGACATGGTAGCTGTGTATGTACATGCCCCTGTGAACTCCCAAAGAAGCAGCCCAAGCTTGCAGAGTAGTAGCCACTGAACTCCATCTTTCAATCATCAAAAATCTGTTGCAGTGACTTCACGTGCAAACATTAATTACATTAATTACCTGTGCCAGGTAACAGACATAGAAAAACCCCCTTGCAATACCAAACAGAATATGGTGTTAGAGGCAGAGCCCACACTGAGGTGAAACACTTCCTTGTCCCCACAGAAGTCACCAGTGAGTCACACTTGATCAATACTGTCTTTACTGAACAAAGAACAGCCAAGTTCAGCTTATCCTCTTGCTTGAGTTGTTTTACCTTTGAAAAATCACTCTAAGAGGAGGAACAAAGCACAGCCTAGACTTTGCAGGGAAATCTTGGAGCTGCACTGTTTGGTAACTGCCCTAAGAAGATGATAGTGCTGTGATAATAGAAACAGTGTACCTCTTTGGTTTTTTTCTGGATATCTAGGTTACTTACCATGGAACAAAAGAAATGCAATATTAAAATTTCCTGTCTGATTATTCATTCATTAAGTGCATTTTAAAAAGCAGCTAGTGTCTCTTGAAAACTGACTTCATCAGGGTCTTGGCAGCAGGGCCACCACATTTACCTCTGTTTCCCTGGGTTTAGTGAGCCTTCATCTACTTCTTTATCATATTTTGTCCTGATGTTGTCAATGCAGCCGTTGTCACCAAATGCTCCCCATTCTGTATTAATGCACATTTTTCCTTCGTTCCCTTCCACTGTTTCTATGTTTTTCATGTCCTCCATGTAGCACACATTGCTGCCTGTTCCTAGAAGGAGAGAAATGACAAGGTTTCAGCCAGAAAAGTGAAGCAGGACCAGAAACTCATGGAAGATGACTCCAGTGGTCATGGTAAAGTTATCCTACATGTTATCCCAAATGTCAAAAATTTCTTCTTTTACAGAAGCAAGTGCTAGCCAATAAGAGGAAGAGTGCTGTAATTTATCACAACAGAACATTACCAAGTAAAACAGGCCCTGTGCAGAAAACCCCCAGCACAGAGGAAGGAAGACTCTTTGTTGCAGGTCAGAAATGGCTTTGGCTGTGAAGCACTGCTCAGTCATTGCTGCCAGTCTGGTCATAATGCACCACAAGTCATCTTGCTCATCACCATCACTGTGCTCTCAAGGGCAAGCCCTGGCAAAAGCCCAGCAGCCAGACAAGCAGTTAGCAAGTCTGAAATCCACTGGTGAACAGGACATCATCACCTCCAATGTGAGTTACGTTAAGTAGTGTAAGGACCAGTCTCTCAAACAAAATGAGATAGCTGGTGCACGTAGCCAGCCAGAGGAGTTTATTTTAGATTTAGAGAGATTTAGATTAGATATTGGGAAGGAATTCTTCCCTTTAAGGGTGGGCAGGCCCTGGCACAGGTTGCCCAGGGAAGCTGTGGCTGTCCCATCCCTGGAAATGTCCAAGGCCAGGTTGGAGAGGGCTTGGAGCAACCTGGGCTAGTGGAAGGTGTCCCTGCCCATGGCAGGGGGTTGGAATAAGATGGGCTTTAAGGCCCCTTCCAACCCAGGCCATTCTATGATTCTATGCTTAGATATATTTCTGGATCAAAACTTGCAGGAATCTATTGGGGGAATCATCTAGAAAGCCCAAAAGAATTCATTCAGATTTTTAAGAATACTTATTTATTTAAGAATATTTGCTTGTTCTATGACCTGGCTACACAGTAAATACCAATACACTGGTTCAAACAAGAATCCACGCCCTATCCACTGTTCTCATATTCTTTTACCCTGCACACAGTTGTTAGGCACTATCAGAGGCATGATCAAAAGTCCAGCAGATTCAGGATCCTATCTGCTACAGGTGTTACGTTTCCTGCTCAATACCACACAAATCTGCCAAGAACCCCAAGTGACCAGTAACACCATGTATGAAACTCCAATAAAAGATGCTAGTTTACAGATTCTAAAGGCTAGCACCTGCATGTGTGCTTTCTTCTCAGGGTGGTCACTTCAGCATCACCATACCTGCAATAAGGCCAATCTCACAGTTTGGATCCTCATATCCACATGTCATCATGGTCCCAACAGTGTCATTCACCACTGCTACAATGTCCAAGTCAAACTCCTAAAACACGAGTCACAATCAGTCGTGGAATACCAGAGGAAGAGTGAGGGGGCATTAAATACACCAAAAAGAGCAGAAAAGAATAGCTCACATTTCTTCTCCTGATGGCCTCTCTCAGCATATCAACAACATCTTCCCCCTCACAGTCTGTTGCCTTGAATCCTTTTGTCCATCCCACAAGTGTTCCCTGAAACAGAAGAGAAATAAAAACCCTAAGTGAAGACAGAAAGCTGTACATTCCAAGCATTTTCTTGCCTCCAACCCCAACCCTTCCTTTTCTTTTAAATACTGTGTCTCCCTGGACAGGTTACTGTGAGTGTCTAGTGCAGAGTGTGTGCATTAGTGTCTTTGTTACTCAGCTGCTGGTGGTAGTGACTCCAGGTTTACTCAGCTATTTATCAAGGCACTGCACTCAGTGCCTTCTGAGTTTCCTTTGGAAAATCTCATCTCACCTCCTGTGTATACAGCCATTGTATTTTCTGGGAAGGAAAGACTGCAAAAAATACTTTTGCTCCAAATAATTAAGCACCCATCAAACACTAATGAACATCTGTTAATTTTTGGCTTGTTTATTGAAGGACACTTGGCTTGATCCCACAACTTCAGGCAACACTAATTTGTTTCTTTTTGAACAGCAGTCTGGCCTGACAGAGGTTGATTTCCAGGTTACATGAAGTAATTAGCCTTCCATTTGGTAACTGGCTCTGGACTGTCTGTACAAATAAGGGAAAAAAATAGAGGGCAACTGGAAAAAAAGCTGCTCTTAAAAACCACCCTCAAGTTCTAGCAAAAGACCAAGCACACAGGGCTACAGACTATGGGACCCAGACACAGTTGTGTCTCACTCTGTTTGCCACTAATAGTGTGGAATTTGTTTTCTAATCATTTGTCAAGACCTAAATAACTATGCTGTGGATTTGGAAGGCATGTGGAGCCATGTCTCCACAAAAGGCCAAGTCCTATTGCTATACTCTCAATTGTGAGCTGAAAATTTAGACAGACCAGACTAGCTCCAGGCTTAGAAGCTGGAGCAAAACCCATCAGAACATAAAAAACATTTAATAAAATAGCAGCTGCTTGTTTCCCCAATATCCTACATATCTGACTACCACTAAGCACAACATCCCTCTTTGAAAATGCATCAAAACAATCTTTTCTTACATTAGATCTGGAAAGATGAGGATATGACGCCTGTCCAAAAGCCAACTCTCCCAAACTGAACAAGTGAATTCAGGTCTGCCCACTGACACTCAACAAAAAGAAAATAAGGTAGTGCAGAAGTTGTACAGTCAGAGATGTGCAGCATGGTTTGGAAAACACCCTGGGATTATAGCTGAGCAAGCAGAAGGAAGCACCTGTTATCTCTTGCCACTGAAGAGTTAAAGCACCACAAGGAGATTCCTGGGTTATTAAAAATACACAGTTCATTTCGCTGTCATGAAGGCTTAATCTTTATAGAATAAAAGCAAGTAACATCCACCTTTTATCAGATACGGGAAGTTAAAGTTCCACCTCCCATATCCACATAGGATGAAAACTATGAAACACAACAAATCAGAGCAAATCAGTCTCCAAATCACCAAGTCACCCTTGCCCAAAATTTACCAAGCAGAGGCACAGCTGCCATCTGAGCCTTTGTGTCCTGCAGCTCTCACCTTGTCAATGCTGGCTTGCCTGCAGGGGAAGGAGAAGGTGAAGCCCAGGGGCAGCCGAGCACCTTTAATCCCCATGTACTCCAGAAAGTCTGCTATGCACTGGACAATATGGTCAAAGAGCTAGAAGGAAAGCAAAAGCACATAAATCTCATAGGTAATCCCATAAAACTGGCCTTGGCTGTATCAGTTAAACATCCACTAGAGATTACCTCTTCCCCTGTTCCTTGCATGATCTCCAAAGGAATGGCAAAGATTTTGTTATACATTTGCACTGATCTTCTTCTCCCACTTTTGATTTTGACCAGCAGAACCCTGAAATTTGTGCCACCAAGATCAAGGGCAAGGAACTTTCCTTTCTCTGTAGGAGAAGAAAGGTATTTAATACTGGTGCTTCTCATAGCATGCTTGCCAGTCACAACGGCTCACTCTGTCACACATATCCCCCAGGAAACTTCATCCCTGTCAATCGGAGCACATTGCTCCCTATGGCACTTATCCCATCGAGCCAGATAACATCACAGGAAGCTCTGGTTTAACAACATAAATCCCCACCATTTTCCTTTTTAATTGTCACACTCCCTTTGCCCAGGAAACTGGCAAGCAACTTTCCTGAACGCATTCCAAGGGATCAGGAAATAACTTCACCTGTTCCATCAGGTGTCCCACAGACATACGTGGGCAGCATCTTCACGGTGGCCTTGGCTTGCGTCTCTCGCTTCAGCCCATACTCCAGCTCAGTCCTCATTTTGTTCCTGACTTCTCTGAGGGTGCCCAGGGACAGCAGGAAGGGGGCGAGGGTGGCATCGATGTGGCTGCGCTGGGCAGCCAGCCTGTGTGCCACGGCTGTGACCATGGCAGCCCCCTTCCCGCTGCCACTCACGGAGAGCAGGAATCGCACGTCGCAGGTCGGGACCAGCCTCCTCACCACCTTGTGCAGGCGCTTGGCGTATCTGCCAGGGGCACAGAGCTGCTTCAGACTCACATGTGTTTCGGGCATGGTTTGCTGCACACACACACCCAGCAGCCCAAGCAAGGGCTGCAGCACAGGCAAGAGGAGCAGGAGGTCAGAAACTGCTCTAGGAGGTTGGAACAACAATCCTGATTTCTGGCTGTTCTGCAGAACCTGAACAGTTACAGGAACGCAAAGATACCTCTAAACAAGTGTCAGTGCCAAGGCATAGGGACACTGGAGAGAAGCCAGGCAACAGTGGAAAGTCACTGAGGGTGAGTCTCCATCTAGAATCAGATCTCCATCCAGTTTGGGAGAAATATTTGAGAAAGTTTCCAGTTTGGGAAAGCAAAGGTTCAAAAACATGGAGGTAGTGGGGGGAGAAAGAAAGAAAATCAAAACCCCACAGTGAACTGCAAGTGCTCTGGAGGCCCAGGAGTCACTTCAGGAATCAATTGCACTTCCCCAGACACCATAATTTCAGGTGTCATGTTTTTCCCACCCCAAATTCCAAAGCTCCTGAAGACAGCTTTGCAATAACTAAGCTAGTCAGATCCCACCTCAAACCAGCAGCAAAACCAGCAGTTGTCTGAAAAGCCACAAATGCATGCAAGATGGAGACCCTTTGCAACACCAAAGTTACCATCTCCCCTTCAGTTACTTACTGGGGGTGGGTTTTATAGAGTCCCCCATCGATCCCGACCGTGGTTCGCAGGCGCAGCAGCTTTTTGTTCTCCCTCAGGCGCGTCAGGATGGCTGCCAGGGCGGCAGCACAGAGGTTGGCTGAGCGGAAGGAGACGATGGTGCAGACGTGCTGGACAGCAACACAGTCCTCCTCAGAGGGAAACAGGCTCAGCTCTGTCAGGATCTCCTTTGTGTTGCTCAGACCTTCCTTGTACCTACCCCAAAGCAGAAGAATACAGCATCTAATGCAAAGGCAACACATAAATCAATAACTGCAAGTTGGCTCAAAAAGAAATGAGAGAAGGCCAGGACAACCTATCAGGCAGCACCGTAACTGGTTCCCATAAACCAGTAGTGCCTTTCCCAAATTATTGTCAAAAGTACCCAGGGGAGAGACCATACTTTTAAGAGGCTGCTTCCTGGGGTTCATCTTTTGGTGAGACCAATTATCTAGCCAAGAAAAGAATGGGATAAAATAGTTCATAGAAGGGGAGCACAGGAATAGGCACACAGCTTCACTCAATAGAACATAGAAAATCATTCACAGAATGACAACAAGGACCAGGATTTTTCTTCAAATCACCAGAATCCAACAGTTTTCCATGTAGTCATCCATTAGCTGACCCAGAATCTGTACTACATCTCCACAACCCCAGTCATCCTACATCAGAGAAGCTGAAAACTGCAACAATCATCCCATATGCTCAAACCTCTCCAAAGAGGTTATTTAAACAACCTGCCTCTGTGATGGTCAGCAATACATTTGCTACCATGGTACTTTGCTAAAACTTTACCTTACACCAATTCCTACTAACAGAAAGGTCAATTTTTCTCCTAGGCAAAAGCAAAATCAAATTGAACAGTTCCGGACTGTTCCCAGCACTCACAGATTATAATTACACATTCATTACCATTGCTGTGCTTGTGAAAGGCCAGCTTTGAGAGTGGCTTCTCTCAAACAGCCTATTGCAGATTCTTACTTTTCCATTGCAGACACATGTTTCATTTCAATCTTGCCCTTGGTAAGCAGAGCTGTTGACACTTTCCCATTGAAGAGTAGACCTTCTTTTGTCATTTTTAGGAGAATGAGTCTTACAAGTTCTCCCAAATACAGGCTGCTGATCATCTTCTCAAACCTGGAATGGTGCACAGGAAGGATTACAGGTCTTCACCAGCCCCTCTCTTTAGCCCTCCACAGCATCATACCAGAGCAACCACCTATTTTTAACAACACATGAGCAACCACTGCAGCAATCCCTTGTCCTGAGGCAGGGAGGTGTGAAAGGTACCCACCCTTCCCAGAAAGGTCTGGATAAGACAGGACCAGGATCAAGTTCAATGAACCCAGTTGCTGGTCTAAAGGGGCTCTTGGCATACACTGGAAATGCACTCAGACTGCACGTCAGTCAGGGCATCACTTACAGTTGTTTTCCAGGATTGAGAGATCCCAGATCAAGCTCCCGGTCAAACTCCGTGCGGAGATCATCCAAAGCACCATCATCTCCAAAGGCCCCCCACTCGGTGTTAATGCACATCCTCCCTTCATCCCCTTCCACCAGGTCAATGTGCCTCATCTCCTCCATGTAGCAGGCATTGGTGCCGGTCCCTGTGGGTGTTGGAGAGAGCACAGAGAAATCACTGTTTGTTCCACGTTTGCTTCTTGTTGGTTTAAGTCCACAGGGTTGGGAATAAGTCAGTGTATTGCCTTTGGAAGAAAGTACAAATACATCCTGTACCCTGTGGTACAGGACACTAATACAAGTCACCTGCACTTGTGAAATCATTTCACAGTGAGTGAAAAAACATGGAAATTATTCTAAGGCTTGACTTGTTCAAAAACCTTTTTTTTTTATTTCTTTTTCAAATGTACTTTTATGCACCATTAAAAAGCCATCACAGTGCAACAAGTGGAGAAACCATGGAAAGCATAGCTGATCCTAACTACCAGACGTGAGAGGAATTCAGTTTTCTCTGGACAGACACACAGTAATTTTCTCTACAGTCAGCAGAAAAGTTTAGTATGCTGGTCACAACTGAACCCAGACAAAATGGGGACCGTGGCATTTGATGGCAATGTGATCAGCATAAAAACAGCTGCTTTACAGAAAGCAGCCAGGCTTGAAAATCTAACCATTGTTTTTTCCATTTTCTTTCTGTTCTTTCCTGTACTGGGAAACTCCCTTGTATTCCAGATTTGTTAGAATTAAACAAATGAGGGGAAAAAACCTCTACTCAGTAAACAGAACAAATTACCAATTATGAGTCCAACTTCACAGCGCCGGTCATCATATCCACAAGTCATCATGGTTCCCACAGTGTCATTGACCAGAGCCAAAACATCAACATCTATGTCCTGGTAGCATAAAGAGGGGTGATTAACAGGGAAAAACGCTGTGTGTTAAAGCATCAGCATGCAGACATACTCCCTGGGCTGCACTTTGGAGGCCTGGCTCAGGAAAGCTCCTTGCTAGAAAGATACACCACTTCCTTTTATAACATTATTCCCACAACCCTGTAAAATAACAAATATATCTGAATTCTCAAGTGCTTGGCCAGCCAGGGTCTTTGCTTGAAGGATTTGGTTTTCCCCAATCCAACCTCATTGGGGAAGAAAAGCAACATGTTATTGGTTTGAGTGTTGTGCTTATGAGGCTGTGTGAAAGGATAATGTCTGATCACCTGAGCAGATCCCATGAAACAGAACTGAAAATATACACACATAAATGCAGCTATGGCCAATATCACCCATATCACACTCAGGTAAAAAAGCCCTTCCACCAAGGGTGCAGTTTTCCTTTCACACTTATCAAAGGATTGGTGTAACTCAGATGCCAACACTAGCAGGAGGCCACACTTCACCCAAGAAGTCTCAGATCCTTTGTTACTGCTGAATTATGAGACTGATGCAGAAAAAGAAGTGAAACAAAATCAAGGCTGGATTTTTAGCATGTGAGAAAACAGAATTTCCTCTTTACCACGAAGTCATCAAGATAAAGAGAGGTGCTTTTTATTTTTTGGATGGTGTTACCAATAGCGCCAATCATGAGAAACAAGGCTTTTCAAAATATTAAAACACAATGCTATTCAAAGTATACACTAGTTCCAGGACAGATTTAACCATGTCTTTCTGCTGACTTTGAAAATTACAATCAATCACTCCATCCCACAGACTGAAGTGGACAGGCAAGCCCTGGTAGAGTTGGGTGTGCCAATTTCAGATGATAGTTTCCCCCTACCAACCTTCACCCCACAAGCCAGAATGTGAAGCACAGAGGGTGAAACTACTGAGTGTTTCATATTTCACCCAGTAGTTCCACAACAGATTCCCATTAGCTCAGACAGTAGGGCCATGCTGTCACAGCCTGGTTTATCAGTGTGCAGTGCCCTTGCTGTTACTGGGGCAGCCTGTTACTTCCACCTCTGAGGGAGAGTCAGATCTACTAAATGAACAGCCACGTTGGACACTTGTTACTGGCTGTCCTTGGAGGATTCCTGACAGCTCCAAACCAACCCACACAACAAGAACTGACCTCCCAGGAGGATGTTCTGAGGCCAACTCAGGTTCAGCTTCTGCAGGGACAAAACTTGCCTTATGCTTCTGGAGGGCCTTGCGCAAGGAGGTGACCACGTCTGTGTCCTGAACTCCTCGGACCTTGAAGTGCTTTGTCCAGGCAAGAAGAACCCCCTGAAATGTAACAGTGCAGTGACCCAAAAGCTCCAGCTTTAGCACACAAACCTGCCACAAAGCCAGCCAAGACCAAAGTCTGTGGAGAATCCCACCATGTCTCTCTACACATTAAAACTCGGCCAAAAGAACATCTTACCTTGAGGTGCCTGTCAGTACCAACACAACTAAACAGGTACAGTCATAAAGCCCCAATCCTGCAAAAGCTCCTCCCTGTGCCTTGTCTAAAGCATGTGAAGCTTTCCTGATGCTCATCACAAACTAATAGCATTAAGCACAAAGCATTTGCAGAACTGGGACCCAAAGCATAGATCCCCAGAAATAAAGAGAGGCTAGAATGAAAGAACACAAAATAATTGCAAGCAGCCCTTCATTTCTGCATGTGGTCTCTCAAACAGCTCAGCTACAAGTCTTTCCTATTTAGAATCAACTGTAAATAAAAAATTGAGAGTGATTAAAAAAATAAAGATGCTTCAGGATACCAAAGTATGTGTTTTACAGTCTAACAGTCTTCATACAAGGGCACGTGGTTCCTGTGGAATTGGGTGCCAATTAAGCAATAGAACAGCTTTAGCTTAAAGATCATGTTGCCCTGAGATCAGAAACAAGTGTTTGAAAGGTAGTCTAATTAAATGCTAATGCTAATTCGTGCCTTCCTCAGAGAGCAATGTAAACATGACCCCAAAACAAAGCCACAGAGTAACACATCCATTCATCAGCCTCTCTGGATTCTGCAAGGAGCTCAGCCTGCCAATAGTACTTTTTATGCATCTTACCTCTTCCAATTTGGTCTGTTTGCATGGAAAAGAAAATGTAAAGCCAAGAGGTAACTTCTTATGCTTCAGGTTTTTGGTCTCCATGAAGTCTAATAGACAGTCAGCAATGTAATCAAAGAGCTGCACAAGAAATTACGCCACAGAGTCAGGCAGTGTCCTGCAGGCAGGTGCTTGAGCTCAGCAGCACCCCAGCAGTGCCTTACCTCGGCGCCGTTCCCCTGGGTGACCTCCTTGGGTGTGGGGTAAAACTTGCTCTCCAGCTGGCTGCTCTGCTTCCCGTCATCAAACACCTTCACCTGGTGGGCACGGAACTGGGAGCCGCCCAGGTCGACAGCAAGGAAGTCACCCTTCTCTGCAACACAAGCGGGCACCCATCACCGGTGGCGGCCACAAAGCCTGGCTCAGATGCCACGCTGAAGGCACAGCCCAGGGCCCCTCCCTCACCACAGGCTCTCCTACTCCACCATGGCAGATCCTTATCCTATGGCCCTCGGATCATCACCAGGAAGGCCGAGATCTGGAAGCCCTAAGCAAGGGTGCCAGGTCGCTCCTGTTAGCGTGTTGTGTGACAGCTAATTCAATTTTACTTTAGCCACGTGGGTTTGTCCACCCTGCTCCTGCCTCAACAGCATGTTTCCACATTGCAGGAGGACAAGCTTCTCAGCAAGAAAGGCCCAAAGCAACTGCAAAGCCAAGCAGAGCACACAGGAGCTGCAAAACCGTCACTGAAATGTGGGAAAATCAGAGTGTGAGATCATTTCTTATGCCCAGTAAAGGGTGCAGGGTTTGCAATCACATGTCAAGACTCAGCCCTAGTGCAGAAGTCAGCTTCCAAGCGGGGCAATTTGCCACCCAAAGTCAACCAACACCATCCTTTTCAAATGCCTTTAGGGCTTTCTGTAAAAGCACCATTTTGTTTCTCAGCCGTAGCTCAAACATGCACTTCTCCAGCAGGAGACCTTGGATGGAAGGACAGGTTGGCCTCACTGCTACAGTAAAACAATTGCTTATCCCACACACAGGAGAAGGCCCTTCCCAAAAGGAAAATGCAGTGGCATGTGCCTAGTCTTGCGTGATCTTTGTTCCACAATCCAAACACCTGATTAAATTTTATCCAATCTGGCCCTGAAAGGGAAGGAAGCAGGAAATTCTACCTGTAATACAACAGCTATCACAAAGGTGAGGAGGCAAAATGGGTTACTCAGTAAACTGTGACATTAGTCAGACCACCAATCCCTAAATGCTGAAAATCTGATGATGCTCCATATGAGCCAGTTCAGGCAGGAACACTGAGGGCACCAAAACTTTTGAAGGTTCATTGCTATTGCAAATGAGAAAAAGCCATCCAAGTTCAGCTTAAACCTGCTGAAAAGTTTTGTCTGGAAGTAAAATAACCAACAAGGATTTTTCAAGAGAGCAAGAACAGAAAAATCAATGTGATTAAAGTAGGCAGCATTTCAGTAAGATACAGCCCAGCCTGATGCTGCAGGATGTCCCTGACACCCTGGAAAGGTCATACAGGCCAGGAGAGCACTGTCCAAAGCTGGCCTTGAGGAACACAAGGTCTTGCAACAGTGACATTACATGCAATTTTCCAAGTCTCCTGACCTCAGGGGCTCCCTGCTTGTTTCATGACAGCATGAGTGCCACATGAGACCTTGGGAGCACTGATGGTCTCTGAGATTGCAAGGGTCAAGAAAGTACTTCCTCCTCTTTGATGAAGACAGCAGCAAAAGGAAGAGTGCCCACTTTCATGCAGGCAGGTTGTACATAATTTCTCTCAGACATGCCTGGTTTCAAGGGACTTCCCTCCGAGTATTCCCTTTATGCCATTGAAGACACTATTTCTCATTTAACTGCAGGGAAACTAACTCCAGAAGGAATAAAGTCCTGTGGAAATGAGGCACAAAGCTAACATTTCTCTTCAGGTTTCTGCACAGCTGATATATGCTGAGTCCTGACCTAGGACAGACACAAAGTCCTGCACAAATTCACTTGGTTAAACTTAGGAAAAGTGTAATTTTCTGTCAGCCTGCACTGCTAGGAGCCAGCTGAGCCAGGAGGGTTATTTTGGATGTGCACCCTCCTCTAAAGAAGATGGGCTTTTAGATCCTACCTCATCTCACATCCTCCCAGAGGACACCACTGCACTTTCTCCCTCTCTAAGTCTTGGGAGCAACTGCAAACAAGGATCCAGCTGAAGAAACCAAGCAGTTTCCTGATGGACTCCATCCAGAAGCAGATTTTCCCAATGCAGAAGGCAAGGAAGGACAGGAGGGGATCACTTTCTGGGGCACTAGAAAAAGCAGAGCAGGGTTTGCTGTTGGAAGTCAGGAGGGGTCACAACTCTGAGAACCAGCGTTGCTGTCACGTGGCAGTTTGAGGGGTTTCACTGCAGCATCCTGCCCTTCCTGTAGCTCCAGGAAGGCCAGGCCACATTCCACACCCGCAGCACACTGCACTGCAGGCTCTGAGCTGTAGAGGCTGCCCTTGCCATGTCCAGTCACAGCTCCTACAGCAAGGCCTGCACCAGGAACAGACTGGACAGGCTGTTTCTGAGCACTTACAAGGTCATTTCCTCAAACAAGCAGCACTGGGTCACAATATATCTGGTGCAAGGAAGAAACTCTCTTCCAGAGGCTGTTGTCTCCTCAACACACACCTGCTTTCTCTATGAGACAGGCAGTCATCCAAAGCCACTGGGGGCCCTGTGTCTCTGCTGTGCTGTCCTTGAGTACCGGCAGCAGCCCAGCATGCTCCTGGCCCAGCCCTGCTGGGGCAGGGGAACTCACCGGAGCCGTCGGGGAGGGAGCGCACAAACGATGGCAGCATTTTCACTGTCGCCGTGGGGTTTGTGTCTCTGCCCAGCCCCTTCACCATCTCGGCCTGGAAACGAGCCATCACATCCAGCAGGACATCATCAGAGAGCCGCAGGTGATACAGGTACCTGTCGACCTGCAAACAGGAAAGGTGTCATTCAGGAGGCAACCAGGCTCCTCGGTGCTCAGCAGCTGCCAATTGTTCATTTTTGATCTCAGCACCATAAGTGTCAGGGCCAGCAAGCTCCAGGTCATCATCAGAACATTTGCTCTTTTAAAAACTTTGTTTTGTCAATGTTTAAGGCAGCCTTGATGAATTACTGTCCAAAAGCTGGCCATCTTTTCTGAAGGCTCAGTAACTTGCCAACCTACATCAGCCAATGAGATTTTCTTGAGACCACAAGAAGCCACTTTTACACCGTCCTCTCCTCCTATACATGTCATGAACTAGAACTGCAAAGTATCTCCATATGCTAAGAATTTCACCTCCCTGAGGCAGGTCCAGAAAATGCCATCAGTACACAAGTGTGTCAGACACAACCCGAAAACATCTATTCAGCTACTGCTTCACTCCATAGCCAATTAACTCTGTTGGAACGCCAGGCTGGAGCTCAAAGCCTTTTTCTCACGCCAGCCCTAGCCTCCATTCTCTTGTGATTCCAGGATTACACCTAAAAGACATTTTTGGGTGCAATCAATACCCTTTCTGAAGGGTCTGTAACTCACAGCATACATCTAAATAGAAGCCAGCTGAATTTAAAGGGAATCAAAAGCATCTACAAAGTAGCTCATTCAGATAAACTGGTAGAGAAGCTAATCAGTGTTTATGTACAGCTGCATCAGGGCAAAATTAAAGGTTTTCTCCTTCAGGACCACACGCTGCTGGGACTCTCATTTACCTGCAGGGCTGTAAGTAACGTGGCTTAGAAAGTGGGTACAACAAAGGATTAACACAGTGTATAAGAATCTGTCAACATCCAGGAGCTTTTCCACTGGGGAGCCAGACTTTGGTGCTGTAGGAACACGATGCAGGCCTAATAATTGTGTGCTCCAGATAGCTGGATGTCCTCTGTAGAGTGATTCCTGTTCACATCCCACTCCCCTTGACATGAGACTCAGGGCCATAGGTGGTGGGCAGGGGAAAGAGGGGGGACAGTTTCCAACGCTTTGCTAGTACAGACACTCAGCTCTTGCACCATAGGCTATGTTGTTATGCTGCTTTATCTGTTCAGAGCATTCCCTCAGGACCATTTACACAGAGAAAGGTTTGAGGGTTGGAAACACAGGCACAAATCAAGTTCTACCAACAAGGGAGGATTTAAAAGCATGCATTGTTTAAACAGAGGGGAATGCAGGTTGTAAATAAATTTGCCTTTGCTGCAGTTTGGACTGGCCTGTCTATTTTAATAAGACACAAAGTAGTTACCTATTCACAGTCCCATTTTAAACTGATAGTCAGCAGTGACCCACCTGAAAGAACCAGGACTCTGAAAGTCACACCAGCACCTACCCAACACACATAAAGGAGGCTACACACAGAGGAGCAAGGGTTAAACTACAAAATGCAATTGTCCAGAAGCTGCCTTTGGATACAGCTGTGCCTTGGGAAGGCCATTATTTAGATTTGTCTTTGTAGCCCTGGTTTGCACATGCACTTGATTTCCTCCAAGGGTTTTTTGAGGCCTCACCACTGTGTAGGATCCATCATCTCAGCCTGTGCACCTGTACTGCTTTTTTGGAGAAAATACAATGCTTGGAGACATACAGCACTCACATATGCTTGGAGACATACAGCACTCACACACTCTGACACAGGCTCAAATAACCTTGTGACAGAAGTCCTTGTGGAAAAAAGCTCAAGAGTCATAAAAATTACTACATCTGTTTGCAGAGAACATGCACTAGCTCCCTGCTCCCCACAGCATTTGCATTCCTCACCCTGTTTACCTACAACCATAGGAGTAGATAATCCTTTCCAAGGAACTAGATAAGGCAGAGCCCAGGAAAGTCAGGCCGATTTACAACCAGAGCAAGGCTCTGCTCACATACCATTTGCTTGTAAACACAGGAATGGCCAGGCTGTGCAACACCCAACTCACTACCTCTCTCCCACAGCACAAGAGCAGTGCCTTGCCTCAGTTAAGGAAACAGCACTGTTTTCATGGCACAGAAGGTCTTGGTTTTGCCACAAGAATAAATAAGCCTGGGGAGGGGGAGGTGGGAAGGCATTCTTTCTTTCTAATTAGGGAGAAATCAACTCTGTTCCATACTTGAAAGAGAAGTCTAAGGAGTATGTGGCTTCCTGCCTTCAGGGAGGGCTACTTTGCCCCTAGCAGAAAGACTAAATTTATGGTTTTGCCAGAATTCCTCTGTCCTCTCTGCTGTCCTCACTCCAGGGAAGTCCTCCCTCAACTACACTCTGGGTGTTTCTCTGAAGAGCCCACTCCACTCAAGCACTGCTCTACAAGGTCTCTTTCTTAGTAAAAAGCAAGAAGAAATAGCACTGTCTGGATCAGAGATCTTAGATGAGCTCCTCCACATAAGAAAAGGGCATTGAGGCCCTTCTCTGATCACATTAAATCCTAGGGATAAAAGGGCTGTGACTGAGTTGGAGACATCTGACTGTTGGGATACCAGTGCCTCTCTTGGAATGCCTCTCTCCAAAGCAGAATCAGCCCTCCTAAGAACAAGCCACTGCATGTTTAGGGCCCAGACATGAGAACCCAGTGTTGCTGGCTTTGCTGGCGGGCTCAGTGGTGAAAGTGGATCCACACACCAGGACCTTGGGTCTCCCACCACACACCAGCAGACAGTCCCACCTCCAGCTGGCTGAAAAATGGGGACAGAGCCTGGCAGCACTGGCAGCACTCAAGGGAGATGCCAGGAGCACAGAGGACATGTCTAGAAACCAGAGGACTTCTGACCCACGAAGCTTACAGGTCCCACGTGGTCTTACGATGGACGTGAGCCCAAAACGCATTCCAGTACAGCTGTGAAAGTAGATTAGGGAAGAGCAACATTAGGCAGCTCACTCTGATGGCTTCAGATCTGGGCCATCTCAAGCTTTTCCAACTGTAATTAAAGGTCACATCTATTAACATCAGAGTGATGAGTCAGGTTTGGACAACCAGAGAGGAAGCACAGGCACTTCTCCCACACCTACACTAGGTGGAAATGTCTCCTGAGTCCCAGCAGACCTGGCCTGAAGACTCCAGCAGTCTTCCCTATCCCTGCTACAATGTGAGTGGCTCTTGATTCCTACTCAGCTTGAGAAATCCTGTTCTTCATGCCACACTTGCAAAGCAACTCAGCAAGAGCTTCCTTTCTGACCCCTGGACTACACCACACCATGCCAGACAAAGTTTAAGCACTTTTCCTTCCTGAAGATCATTTGCTCCATTACTGGAAGAGCACTTTTACCTGTGCAGGGGAAAGCACTAACCAGACCTATTTTCACACTCATCAGCTGGTTTAGGGTTTAAAAACTTCTTACCCCATTTGGCTGAATGGCTTTCGTAGATATTGCCATTATATGGAATGCATTACATATTGCAGACCCCTCCCTATCTGGATAACACTGTTCTCAAAATAGGAATCAGCTAAATGCTGCATCTTACCTTTTTAATCTGATCCTCTTTTAGCTTTGTGAAATGAAAAGCCAGCAAGTGGACCGCAAACATTTTCTTGGAGTGGATGGATGAGTCGGTAGTGAGAGCGCTGCTGTAACTTCAACGCGACAGGTCTTCACTCAGGAAGCTGGAGCTAAAGAGACTTCAGCTGAGCCATTTCCCCCCGGGCGCAAGAGTGGAGTTCCTGGGAAACTGAGTCCAGAAATAAATCCATCCACTGTGATCGGTTCAGTGGCTAAACTTCTGTTATCCTGTATCACATCCCCCCCCAGCCCCCCCATCAACCCGAAGTCCCTCCCTCCCCAGCTACACACTTCATTGTGCCAGAGCAGGCACCTGGAGAGCTGCCAAGCTGAAGGGGAGAAAAATCGATTTTGTTACTGCCCCACTTGGGAATTGTTACCACTTGGCAATGCAGTTGCTACGCAGCAGCCCCGCTTCGCTCAGGGGGGCTGATGGGCTCCCACCACCTCAGCAGGACGGGATTTGAGGAGGTTTCTTCCCTCTGCTCAGTGCTCCCATTTGCGAGACAAGCTCTTCTGCATGAATGAACTCCACTCCGGTGCTGCACAGTGCACCCTTATCTGCAGCTTTTTACCAATTAGGCTTCAGACACACACACAGGCACACAGACCCCTGCCCCCAGCGGGAATGCCTCCTGGTGGAATTCCCAGCAGAGAGCTTGGGGGCTGATTATTCTCTCTCCACCCCTCCTGAAGACAAAGTTTCAGACCAATGAAGATCCTCAGTAGTGCAAAAGCTGGGGAGGGGACAGATTTACCTGGCAGTGTGGGTATGAGTGGGGAAGATGCCTTTAACTGGCAGCACACAGTGCCTGCAGCAAGAGCAGCAACCTCACACCATCAGAATTTGACACAGTCTTTAACTATTACTCCCAAAAGTTCATTCTGAATACACAAGTGTTTCCAGGATTTTGTCATTGTAACAAGTGATATGAACTATGGAAACCTCATCCAAAGGGAGATGGGTGAAATGCTGACACAAAGGAGAGAAGGGAAAAAAAAGAAAAGGCATTCTCCTGGGGGCAATGAGAAGCGCACCCTCAAACTACACCTGTTTACCCCCAGTTACTGCTCAGCTGGACTGAGCACACCTACTGCACTGGGAGACAACCATCCCCCAAAATTCTGCAGAACAAGGCAACAATTAAAAATTATTTTGGTAGATTAGAAAAGCAGCAGGGGGAGAAAAGGGAGATGGAAAGGGGGAGGGGAGTACCAAATAATGTGAGGAAACACAAAGAACTACTGAGCAGTAGAAAACTAGGTCTGGAGATCCAAAGTGGGGCAAAGGCAGCCAGTCAGCAGAAAAGGATGTGTGACTACATCAATCCAGAGCCTAGAGTGGACCCAACAATCTCATGGTATTGTAAAAAGGAAGCACTACTGATCACCATGGGGGACTGTACATAAAAAAGGTATAATCCACAGATACACAACACAAAACTCAACTCCATCCTCTGTACCAGTCTCGAGAAGAGGACTCTGCCCAGTCCTGGCAGCTCTGGCATGTCAAGAAACAGATCAGGAGGAGTTAGCTCTGCTGAACATCAGGAGCACTCAGGTCACATTTTTTCAGCCTCTGATCACGAGGAAATACTGAAAGAGCTGAGGGAGGGGAAGGGAACTCCCTCTGCAGAAACAAGTTACACAGAACCTCTGCTAGGAGAAGTTCCTCCCCACCCCCTTTCTGCCTTGCCTCAGGGATGAGCTCTGGACACTGGGAGATCCCGCCAGCTCCATTTATTTTCCACTATTCTAGAACAAGAGTAAAGCAGACAGAATGGCTGAGCAGTCCATAAATAGGGCTTGTTCTAAAATTAGGCCTTTGATCTTCGAGAGAAAGGGAGAAAAGAAAGAAGAAAATAAGCCATGCTACCAGCCAGAAAGCACGGTTCATTTCTCTTCTATTCATCTTTTAATAACTGCTGGCTCGTTAAGTCAGACACTGACTCCCAGAGGGACTGTCTCTCTCCTCATTGTTTACCCATGCCATCCGAGTCACAACCCCTCTGGCCAGCAAAATTCAAAACATCACCTTTCAAGCTCCATCCCACTTTGATCCAGAGCTCATTGTGCCTGTAATACAGTAGATTTATATTGCTTTCTCTCCTTTCTTTCTCTAATGGACACCACTGGAAAAGGGTCTCAAAGATCTAAATGTTCCTGAACAGGCAGCAGGCTCTGTGAAATACCTGACATGTCAGAATCCCTGCGTAACCTTTTCGCTCATCCCTGGTGCATCCCGGCCCCGGCATCTGCTGTGCAAGAGAAGACAAGACATGATCTCATTTCCACACAGACAGCAGTTCAATGTACCAAGGGCCCAAACCCAAAAATGTTACAGCCATTTTGTACAGATCCTGGCCAGAATAGGGGAACTACTCCCTAGTAGGCCCAAGTGAGCAGATCAGCTCCAATCACATGCACCTCGGAGGCTTGAGGAAATGTTGGTTTTCCCCTTGGCTAGAGCTGCACCCAATAAAAGTTATTCACAAACCTTCCCTCCCATCTTTGCAAGGGCCAACGTAACTTCAAAACTGTAATACCTCTCTCTCTACTTCCTTCTCCTGCAGTTCTCCCTCCAAACCTCATCTCAAGGCAAAACAGAGAATCTGGAGTCTTGTGCTCATCTGCCTTCCACAGTTTTGCAGTCAAAGGCCTGCAGAGAAAAGGAGCTCATGGCTACAATGGGAAAATTCAGATAAATGCCTTGAGTACACCAGCCAAATGTGTGCCATTTACCTCCAGAAAGAGGCATTTTATTGTGCGAGACACACATCCATCTTTGGTGGGATACCAAAGGCAGTGGCAATGCTGGTTGCTGAGTCTGGTACCCAGGTTAACAAGGAGACAGTGGACAAGGCAACAGGTGAGTCATCAGGAGAAACACTTCTTCATTATAGCTTATTATTCCAAGACCAACCCTTAGACTATATTTCCCCGCCAAGTAGCAGCAGGTTCATTCCCCATTATATTCCCACCAGTTCATCAAAGCTCAGAACAGAAAGGGGTCAATATATTCATCCTGCATACGCCCTTCTAGGGCAGTATCAGGATGGAAAGTAAGGCAGAGCACGTGAGGGGACTGACTGGAAAATCCAGTGCAAGGATAGACACTATTTAGAAGAGGTGGAAACAGCACAGACAGAAAAAGAGCATGCTGGCGTAAGAGACAGAAGGCTTTTACCAAGCAGTGCTGTATCAATCAGCATTTTACATTTGAAGGACAGAAAATAAACAATAAGTGAATAAACTCTGAAACATCTCTAACTTGAATGCCTGAAATTAATCTTTTAATCAACACCTGACACAGTTTTGCAAATGCCATTCCCAGATCAAGTGAATAATATTATTGATGTTGCTTAAAAAGTTTCAGCACATTAAAAATGAGTGGCTGGGATAACTCCGCCCCACATCAGTCCGGATTGTACCACATGGGACCAATCTGGTAGCCATTCTAATGGGAGTCAATGACAGCCACACCATTAGCTCAGAAGAAAAGAAAACTTTCATAAAGTCAGCCTGGAAACGCCTGAATAAACTTCAGAGCTCCTAAAACAGTTACTATGGAGTCGCTATGGAAACAAGCAATGAGTTAAGCCAAGTGCTAATCTCAGCAAAATACAAAAAAGAATGCTTATAGTCATTTAGCTTCCTTATTGCAAGGCTTGCTGCTCAAACACAAGGCTGGCTTACACCCCCAAGGCCCAGACACTCTTTCCTCGCTCAAAAATATACACCACTATGCAGCTTAGCATATAATTACAGGGTAAATTTAGCATAACAGGCTAGAACCCAAGCACAGTAGCAATGTGGGTCACCTGCAACCCAACCCCACACACTCTGGAGAGAAATCAGAGGAGCTGTCCTTGCAGAAGGTGGTTTTACAACAGTGTTTTGTAGATCCACCACGGAGTGTGGAGTCCCAGAGGGAAGTGGGACAATGCATGTGACAAAAACATCCCTGCAGGCTTGAGCAGCTACAACTTCCCTTCCAATGAGTCGAGTGCCAAGGAACAAGGAGGCAATTGAGACCGCTCAGCCACATAACCCACTCCACCCGAGCTGTGTGAATAACATCAAATGGAACCCATTTGCAAGGGTTAATGCCAGCTCCCACTCTGTGCAGGTCATGCTGCTGTTCAGCAGGACTCAGGGAAAGCAAAGCTGAATTACTCATCCACAAACAGAAAATCCCCAACCCTCACATGGCCACTGCCGCACACACAAAGCTGCTTGGTTTGTCCCAGGGGAGGAAAGAAAGATGGGGCTTTGCATGGGAAGGACCCAAAACTTTCTCTTCCCACCAGTCCTGCACTGAAACCAGAAGGATTACGTGGACTAAAAACATTTAGGCACTGCTTGCTTTTTAGGAAACAGTACATGAAATACACTGAAAACAGCTATTAAAAATAATTTTCAAGCTGCTGCAGACCTGTTTAACAGCAGCATAAAGGATTGATACCAGGTGGAGGAAAAGGGGATTCAGAGCGAACTTTCAGCCTGCAGAGATATGTGGTTGATCATTTCGGAAAGACAGGCATTTGATACAGTGGAACTCAACCTGGCTTTTACAGGTACCCTAACTAACATTAACACCAGCAGGACCTGTGCAGACTTGTACACAGCCAACCCCAGAAATATGGTCAGTGCAGCATTATTCTTCTCAGGCAGTCCAGTAACATGTCCCAGCACTAAAACCCATTTCTGTGAACATGCAGCAGTTTCAGCATCTGATTCTTTCCACTCTCCAGTGGGAGCTCAAAAACATACTCTAAGGCTGCTCACACTAAAAACAAATCACAGAGCCCCTGCATGTCTATGAAAGAGGCACAGGCTGGTGTTGTACTGTCTTTACCATTACCCAGCGACACTTCATCAGGACACTTCTCCTCTCAAAATCCAGGTATCACAAACTGGCACATGAAGCAAAAAAAGCATTTATGGAGTGCAAGAGAACAAAGTAATTTGAAACTGAGTTAGAAAGTCCAGGAGAATTTCTTAAAAGTAAGTAAAGTATACCTATGCTTCTAACATTTCCTCCTTTCCTCCAAAGACCAAAATCCAACTTCTTAGTTTTTCCTCCCCTCAAGACTTTGCCTGAATCAGTGTGATGAGCTTTCCCTAGAAGACAATTTAAAGAGCAAGGACAGATTTTGCTTTGTCTCAGTAATTACCCCTCAGATGACAGAACTGAAACTTAACTCAAAAATTCTTGTGGCCAGAATTTCATCCTTCCCCAACACATTAACACAAATGCTTTTCACCTCCCTCCACATTTTCCCAGGCCACAAAGGTTAGAGGTGCATGACTCCCATCACCATTCTGAGCCAATGTTGTTCCAGATTGTTCACTACTTACTGTCTGTTAAACTCTGACCTTTGGGAAGGGATGGAATGAGTAGTTAATTCACTACTAGTGAAATATCTGATGTTTATTAATGATGTGAGGATATCTTGCAAGGAGACATCATGTTCAAATTTTCACATAGCAGCAGATCATACAGTTATGCTGAACACCATGATTGAAAGAGTGCACAGCTGAGTGGTCAAAGCAAGCCTATGGCCTTTTTGCTCTAAGAGTCCATTTGTCTGAGTGCTTCACATTACTGGTCACGGGAGAAGGAAAAACATCAAGGAGCTGCAGCAGTGTAAACATGAAATGCCAAACAAGTTATTAAAATAGTATTTTATTTTACGAATAAAAACTAAACAGAATTAGGACATGGTTCTATTTTCTCTTTTTCCCCGTTTCCTTTGAACTATGCTGATCATCTCTTTTTGAACCAAAGCTGTATCTATCATTCCTGTGCTGATCCTGCCACTCACTCTCCAGCTGTTTCAGCATTTCCTGTGTCAGAAGTCCTTCACGCAGCAGTCTGTTGGCAAGGGAGCCACGGCCATAGCTTTTCAGATCCTCCTGCCTCATCCCAGACCGAGAGGCCCTCATGTTCCTCGCTCTCCTCAGTGCTGGAGCCTCCGCTGCAACGGACAGTGCCTCTGGGGACTTGGCAGCATGACGGTCTGAAGCCACCCTGGCATCCCTCTTAGTCCTGGAAAGGGGAAAGTCTTCGGACACAACTTCTGCTGTGCCAGGAGCAGCTGCAGACTGGGATGCCCGGATGAGCTTCGTGATGTTGCGCACACCAACTTGGATAATGTCATCCAGTTGCTTCTGAATATCCCTTACAAGGGCAGCATCAGGGAACATATCCATGAAGCGGTAACTGAGAGAGGCAAAATAACACACAGTTAAGCCTTTCCACTACAGGAATGCTGACTGGGACAAAAATGGGACACACAGCATGTAAGAAAAAACGTATTACGTGTTGCATGGGAAGGTCACTGTATTTTAAGCTGCATTTCAGCTGTTCCAGTCCAGGATCACCTTGTTTCTACCTTTCTCTCTTTGTCAGTCACCAATTGTTCTCTGCAGAGCCCATGACTCGCTCCAACAACATAACTACACTTGCATTTGTCGGGATCCTCTAAAGGGAAAGGGGCCCATCCTGCACCATGTACACACTGGTTTGAAGACACTGCTCTCCTAGGATTTTAAGTCAAATATTAGGAGAAAACAAAAACAGTTTTCAAACACAAAGACAATACCTTAACCACAGATAGAGGTCAAAAACATCATGAACAGCTTCAAGGTGTACAAGCTCTTTGATGTTTTTTGGAGCAGCCAAGGGCCACTTGGTGTGTCGGCAGAGCCAGTCGAACGTCAGGGGCTCATTTCTACTGAACTGTCGTGCAAACTGAAACACAGGCAAAGTCCTCAGTTAGTCAGCAAAGAAGAAATCCCAAAAGAGTTAAACTCCCTGGAGTCTGTATACATGGAATAGTCCAGAAATTACCTGCTTTGTTTTACACAACCCAAATGCCACACATTCTTTCACTTAATTACTCAACACAGGAGTCACCTCTCCTTTCCAGGGCCTCATTAACACAATTTGTCCACGGGCCATGCACAAAGTTAAGCAACAAAGGCACAGAGTTATCCAGAAAAGCACAACACTGAAGGCATTTGATTTCATCCAGCAAAGCAGATGGACTTTGTCTTTTTTAATTCTCCTCCTCCTATTCACTTAATCATCTTGTTTCAGAGTGCCCAGGTTGAGAAAATGTTAAGTGTATTCCCTGGATTAGAAAACACACTACTCACAACCCAAACAAACTAATCTGCACTAGAAATCAGCCCTTCTGAAACTCAAACACCTCAGCCCTTTAAAAGAAAAACAAGTCAAATAAGATTTAAGTCTCAAATTTTCCAGAGTATTGATGACTTGGAATAACTGCTTCCTAACTGGCTGACACTACAAATGGGATTTTTTGACCAAGGAAAGGGGCTTAAATTCACACATGCATTCACGATAGCCCACCTCCCTCCAACACCACATTATGCCCCTCTGCACCATCATTCAGCATTTTCTTAATGAGAGACCTTTTTCAACTCTTTAATCAATCACTCAATTTATAAAGAAGATGATTAGGCCTTTATGAAAAGCAGGAGTCTAATATTTGTAACATGAGGGCACCACATCAGTTTCATTTTCACACTATTTCATTAGAAAAGTTTCATGCAGTCTCTAAAAGGGAACAAAGGCAATACTGCCTCGCAAAGCAACAGTCCCAAATTAAATTATTAATCCTGAAAAACTGAAAAATCTTCTGACTAGAAACCCCTCAAAATAATCACTCTGGGGGCACAGTGAAAAGCAATTCATCCAGGCCTGAAAAGTGAGATGACATAATTCTGAGAGCAACTTATAGCACTGTGTTTTCTTGGGTTTTAATTCTGTGTAACTATTCCAACACCAGCAATCACCCTTAATCCCACATTCTTGTCTTTTGCTGACAAGCTAACACCTTGAAGCAGCAGTAACTTGGGTTTTAATGACTACTTTTAGGCACGCTGTGGTGCAAAACTTAACAGTGCCCAAGGGGCTATGGAACACAAGTGATCTCTCCCAGTTCAGAGTTCACCTGCAAGGACAAGCAGGAGGATTCTCTGAGGCAAACAGGAGAAAAGCTGTCCAAACTTTAATTTACATGAGAACTAGTTCTCAGGAGTGGAAGGCTTTGCTCAATAAAAATAGTGAAGAATGTAATTAGGAAAAAAACACTTCTCCAGCTATTTTATATTTCTACCTCTGAGCACTTTAAGAATGTCCTCCAATGATCTAATGACAAACCCCACAGTAAAGACAACACCAAGACCCACTTGCTTCAACATAAACATCACATTTTTTTGAGGAAAAAAACAGCTGACCTTCAGCAACGTGGTGCACACAAAAGGCTCTTTTCTGTTCAAGGGTGCAGTGCAGAAGACATATCGTGATCGCAGATTTAATGGAATGTGCTGAATCATATCTGCTAGAAATTTAAAGTCATCAATATTGCAGACAAAGTACATCCCATCGACTTGTGAGAGACTCACAAAGATATCCTGTGAAAATATAACCACATTAAGAGAATGTTAGTACAGGAAGGGATTGTTAAACTTCATATTAGCAAACAAAAAATTATTCAGTAATTCAAAGGCTAGTTATACTGAAAGAACAGTTAAAAAACATTACATTTGACCACAGTAATAAAAAGAGGGGCAGGGGAGTTCCCTCTGCTCTTTTAGCAGAACTTGCATTAAATTCTCCAACACAGGATCAAAGGGGAAGACATAGCAGACTGCACTTCATTTAAACATTTTCAGTTAAGTCTCCCAAATAACAAAGTTCTGGAATTGTACATTTTAGTCACGAAGAACCAGGAACCAGTTACTACTATGTTTAGAAGTTTCTCCAGGTTTGTCTCTTAGCGTGACCCAAAAAGCTAACTGTACAGCACAAAATTCAATAATTGAGGTATTTTTAGCACAATGTCAGAATCAGATCTATTTTAGGAAGAAAGAAAACACAAGATAAATACAGTACTGTAACAGAGGACTTCAAAGAAAACCTGAAACATATCCAAGGTTTGGAGAAACAGGAGATGCCAGGGCACACTGCAAGGGGAATTTCTATGGGCCCCCAAAATTATTTCTCTAGTGTAAATCTTTGAAACACATAACAGCATATCAGCAGAGAACAATAACGCACATTTAAAACCAGGAAGGCTGCTAAGAATTTCTCACGGTACTAAAAGCTGTGATACTATTCTTTAAACACAGCACTGGAAGCTCAAGTTCTACTTTTAAATGTTTAGGCATATCCAAAAGATTTATTATCCATCTAAGGATGAGATCAAGTAGATTTTGCAAGATCTGTTTTCTCAAAGTTACACAAGCATTGTTTTACCATAAAATCCAAGGGAATGGGGAAAAAAAATGAGGTAGTTTTCAGATATACAGAAGGCTGACATGACCAGCCTAGTTTCCCAGGAATTTTAAAATAATTTATCAAAATTTCAATCTCAAATATTTTCAGCCTCAGACCAAAATGTCTACATTTAAAATTCAGAAAAGGTGAAGTGCAAAGGTTGCTGCACAGTCTTCAACACGTGCAAAAATACTTACACACTTGAAGAGCTTTCAAGTTCATTACAGCATAGAAAGGTATCCTAAACCTATTTGGAGTCACTGCTTCCAACTGATAAAAAATACATACAAGGCTATCTGTCAGGCTCCCAAAGTGCATGTTTGTACTAAGGCAGTGAGTATAAGTAATGCTTAATTTTTAAAGCAAAAGGTAACATTTTGATTGTTCTTACAATTAGATTGGATAGAGTGGCATCAGGAAGATGATAAGCAAACATTTCTATTTGCTCAGGAGTAGGATGTAGGCCAGCTGCCTAAAGGGAAAATAAAGAAAAAAAGATTCCATTAATTCTCAATACTGTTTTAAAGTTAATGCCCCAGAAACAACATATAAAAAACCAAAATGCAAGAAACCAAAGCACCTCACAGACTCCAGTTTATTTAGCACACTTATCTGAAAATCAGCAACTTTCATGCTTGAGCTTTTAATTCTTAAAAGAGCAGCACTGTGAGCCTCCAAACGGGCCATATATTCAAAGTCACTCTGGCATGACACAATCCACTTTTACTACTACATTGTGAACAGACACAAGGAAATATAATTTGGGATCAGAGCAGCATCAATTGGCCCCAGAGAGAGTCTGTCCTAACGGGGTACTGAGCCTCTCACCTTCACAGGGGGCACAGCCTCGCTCAGAATCTCCTTCAGCTGCACAAGGTCATCACGGTACATTGTGGTGACTTCTCCCTGCTGGAAGGATGAGCCAAAACGCCCAGCTCTGCCTGCAATCTGGAGAGCCTGGGAGGTGGGAATGGAGTCTATTTCCTTCTCTCCCTTCTCATTGACAGTCGGCTTCACTATAGAGTTAAAGATTATTCTTCTTATACACCTGGAATATTGGAACAAAAACAAAGAGGAATCCTTTTTTTGTAAATGGCTTCCAATGTGAAGAATGAAGGCCTTTTCTTTTTTATAAGCATTTTTTTTTCCTTTATGAATTAAGGTATCACAGATACTACCCTATGAACACAGCATGCACCTGGTTAGTGCCAGGAGAATCTTCATCCCTGCACACACCAGTCACTTTCTAGTAGGGTCCCTACCTCAGCAGTTTATAGCAATGTGACTGCATCACCTTCACCAACAGAATAAACCTGAAACTGGGCTGAACTTGGTCTGTATTAGAGAAATGCAAGAGACTGGTAACTCTGAAAACCTAACACAATGTGACTCCTGTTGATCCAGTAGGCACTGTTATCCACTGTCACACAGAATTAGGCCAAGGGAGCCATTTAATTATTGGAATCAGTTTTAAAATTAAAGCATAGTTCTGTGCAGCCAAATGGATCGCTACTTCAGAATTAAAATGTATGTTGTATTATCTAGACATAGTAGATATTTAGCCAAATTAATAAGACTAGGGAGAAACACACAAGGAAATTAATGTGGGTGTAACACCCAAAGGGAAAAAAATACAATAACCTGCTCCAAGTACTTACAAATTGAGTCCCATTCCAATTGCATCTGTAGCAACCAAAATTTTGCATGGATCATCAGGATCATTGAATTTCTTTGCCTGTTCAAGTTTTGTTCCTAAAACAGAATGACAGAACACTTGACACAGCAAACTCTTACAAACCAAAGACAATGTATCACTAAGCCAAATGCCATTATAACAGGCTAAGGGGAAAAAAATTGGTATTTGTCTTAGGAGAAGGGGGCAGGAGGGATTTAAATAATTCCCAGAGCTGTGGATAGACCTCATTCAATTATATCTATCTGAAGATCAAAATTAAGTACATAACAAAGGTCTAATCCTAAGATTAAAACACCAGTCAAGGAAAGCCAATTACTTTAACTATATGGGGAAACACAACTAGGAAACTTGCACTGCTTTATTTTGAAGTAAAGAAAGCAGTCCAAGGGCTTATTCCTAAGGAAAGCAGCAAGAAGCAGAACATTCCCATCCCAAGTCAAGGAAGAGTGCTTTACCTGGTGGCAGACTGCCATATATGACAGCACATTCTAATCCTCTGGCTTCAATCTGTCGGCTCACAGAGTAAATGTCATTCTTACTGAAGCAGACAATGCAGTCCCCGGGACGGAGGTTATCCAAGGATTCCAAGGCATAATCCAGCACAGTCAGAGGAGTGAGTCTCTTGTAGTTTCGGACCTGGAATCAAAGTTGTCAAAGATATTTTTGTAAATTAAAAATTTTCTGTGGAAGGTCAACCAGCATGTTTATTATCACAACTGACTGTAACACTGAGGGACCTCTCTGAGTCCTGAAGGGAAAAGGGTACCTACACCCTATGCACTTGCATACTGGCAGCACTTCCCAAGCTGAGAACTACACAGCTTTTTTGAGAAACAGAAGAACTATGTATTTTTACATGTAAACTAGATTAAAAAAAAGTAGCATACAGGCTACATCTCATTCTATTAAAAAATAAGTGTTTTCACTGTTCCACTCCCTTTCAGAATTACACACCACACCACACACAGACATACAAAACTACAGCTAATTCACCATGAAATCATGAAGGCTGGACTTTACTGGGACCAAATTTTATGGTTTTCAATGCTCTTCTCAAAAGAACCTTACCAATTTAAAAAAATACATATTTATGACAAAATTGTTTGTTTCACTGATCTTTCACTCACTTTCTTCTGGAGGCGTTACCTCTATTAACTCCCTTCCTAATCATGTGGAGAATAACTATCAACCCATCCAGGAAAGTCAGCAAACCTGAGGGCACTGTGCCCTCCAGGAAGACCAGAACTGTAAAGAGAGCCCCTAAACAGTTGTGGCACCTGCAACATTCCCTGCGGGGAACTCAGCAAAGCACTTATCTTCTTTCAGCAAAACAATACCACTATTTAAAAAGAAAAAGAACTTTGCAACATCTCCTTTGGTTTACAGACACTGAGAAACATTTAACAATGGCTCCTGCAGGACAACTTTTTTTTGGTGATACCCAAAAGACCCTACATTTTTGGCCTGTTTTACAGCAAGGAGAACCTGATGTTCTGTCCTTAGATTCTCAGAATTAAAATACTTGCTTCAACTTCCTCCCCTGTAGTGTACATGAGCTCTGTCACCAAGTCAATAGCAGCAGCTTCTCCACAAACATGGATTTCTTCAGCACAGAGGCCTAAACAAGGTTCAATGAAACAAAAAGCAAAATGTTACCTATTTATGAACAACAGAAACGTAGGTGACACTTAAGTTACCCAAAAATTACATTTATCACATTAATGTGGTAATAGGAGCAGCCAATACCCTCAGCCAAAACAAGAGGTACGCTCAGCCACTGAACAAGTGGAGCAAAGCTTTTATTTACTACTGTTTTATGAACTGCCAAACCACAGCAGAACTGAGGATCTTTGTTTTCTGCATGAGTTCATCTCTAATACAATCAGAAGAGAAAAGGGAAAAAAATAGAGGCAGAGGAACTGTGAAAAAACATTGTTGAACTCATCAAAAAGCAACGAAGGGAAGGGGCGAGGGCAGAGGGATTCAGATTTCAAACTTCTGTTCAAATACGAGGAAAACTGTTTCCAAATTTCCCCTTGAAAAATTCTAAAATTATCAAAATTAGCATTCCTCTATGAATTTTACAGATTGATGCAGCTCTATAAATGAGTCATTTCAAATTAACACTAAAATATTTAAAGTTGACATACATTTAACAGTATCTCTTCAAGGCAATCCCTGAAAAATTGGTGTTAAATTGAACAAAAGAGCCTATTTCTAGAAAACAGTCAATGTAGAAGGACAGCAGACAGCAGGATGTAGCAGAGACTCCATGTTATCCAAGGAAAGAAAATTAAAAGAAGCATGTGAATAATTTTTTTTTTAAAAAACCATTAAATAAGTAAAACATGACAGGTAACTTGCTGTCATGCAGACAAATCCTTTGAGGCAGAGTATCTCTCTAACTCATTGTGAGAAGACCTATGAAGAAAAAATTCTCAACTTTTACTTCACATCACATATTGTAACAACTTATGAATATACTGACTACTAAGCTTGAATTAATGTGCCATTTACAGTGCCATTAAAGTGGTTCATTGCCAACACAAACCAGCTTACCTAGTAGGGCTCTTGTCCAAGCCCACCCTCTGGCAGGATCTCTGATCATCTGAATTTCATCAATTACAGCAACTTCATCTTAAAACAAAAAATAAAAACACGATGAACCAAGGAAGAGCATCCAGAACAGCAATACAACACATGAAGGGACTCAAAAGGTTGCTCAAATCAAGTTAATCCACTACAACCACAAAGCTATGTTGACATGATCCAGGTTTCTTGAACCACTCTAACACAAGAATTGTTGAAATAAGAGGGAAAGGGAATAGCTCAGCTACTTTAGAGCCCAAGGAATAATACACAGGAAGATACTCCTGGCAGGATTGAAATAATTATGTACATACAAGGTGTATTAGTGCTGCACATTTCAATGGTACAGGCAATGTGAGGAGCTTGTCTGGCATCTTCATTGGCATAGACACGCTCTTCTCCTGTCACCAGGTCACATGGCACGTTCTAAAGGAATTCAGAAAACTCAGGTTAATTTTCTTTAATACAACAGAATCCCCTTTCCAAAGAGGAAAAAAATCAGTTTCTCACAGTAGCTTCTGGGATGGTATAATGGAAGCTTATCTAGAAAATAACTACCCAGAAAATAACTACCCAGCCCTTTGAGACTTGTGCCCTGTATTTAAGTCCTATTAGACTGGAGCTATAATGAAGAGGTACTATCTGTAATTAGATGCCTGCAGGAGATTACATCTTCCCCTGAGCATTTCAGAGCTGTCACACCTGCAACAAAAGAACTGTCAGAAGAGCTGCAATACAAGGGGCTTATAAAGCAAGGCCCAGCAGCGAAAGAGCCTTGCAAGCTCCAGCATCCTCCAGTTCATTTGGGGATTGTTCTCACTCACACTGTGCACATGGGAATAAAGTGCAGTGACTACCAACAGGGAACATCACTGATGGTACCCACAGTCACTACATGGTGCACAGTACCTAGGACCTGTCTCCTAGAACAAGTCAGTCTTTCTTATGTGTGGCATTGATAAACCAGTAATAGGAATTACAATTTCTACATCAAAAATAGAGAAATCACAAAATCCTTTATAAACCCTGCTGTACACACACACACACACTGTGCTCATTAACATGTGATGTGTGGTTCTGATGCTTCAGGACTGGTTCTGGGCAGCTGGAAACACAGTAGTGAGAACCCTCCAAAAATATGGCAAGTAATAAAAAAAACCCCACACTAATGAAAATTTCCTCTAGGGACCTGATAAGAGGGCACTGGTCTTCAACTCAACACATCTAAGTCTGCAGAATTTTTCATAGATGGTGAAGCCAAATATATTTAAACACTGAAGCAGAAGGTGGAGGGGAGTTAAGCAAGAGTAATTTTTTGTGTACCAGGTAAAATAAAGGTCATGGGTAAAAGTGGCATGGTTCCCATGCTGAAAAACCTAATAGTAGAACTTGGCTAAACCTGCAGAGCAACAAATCACAGACAGACAAAGGCAGGTTACAGGGATGATTGCACAGCACATGCTCTGGGGACAGTGCTGTTCCATCTGGGGAAATGATGCTCCATTTGCTCACCTAAAGCATTAAGGTGCAACTAGTATTGCCATGAGCTGACACTGCTGCAAAGCAAAGGCACCTGTCCAAGCACACACTAGTCCAGGGAATGCCTGGAGCAGCTACAGGACTTTACAGACATGCATTCATGAGACTGTCCCAGTACTAAGGATGTTGGGAAGTAATATGACATACTGACAGCATCGTTAGTCTTTTGGAAGATCTCATGAGCCAGAAGTTTTAGTGGACCACAGTATATTCCAGATTTGGCTGACAAAAATCTCTGGATGGCGTGGTAAGTTTTCCCACTGTTTGTAGGACCAGCGTGGAATATTATCTTTCTCTGAATAGCCCTGGCATCTGGATACCTAAAACAAACACACAAAAAAGGCAGATCTGTTGAACATTTATCTGGTGTTCTGGATACCGATTCAGGAAAAATTGGAAATTAGCTTAAACATTTATTTCTTAATAGACTTTTTCATGTGTGTTGAAAGCAGATAGATTAAGTTCTTAAATGGAGACAGTATAAAGATGTTACTACATCTTACACATTCATCTTCTAAATCATACAATGCTTTCAAAGATTCAGAGTGAAATTCACAGTGTTCAAAATAATGTTCATTACTCCTCTTAATTCTCTCTCCATGAGTTTATTAACATTTTCATGTTCTGGTGTGCTACCTCCCAAAAATACAGTCTTCTGGAAAGGCCATCCAGTGACTTCAATGCTGATATAACCTTATTTTCCTTTTAAATCATTGCAATGTAGCTCGTAAAAAAAACATAAGAGCTCTTGCCACAACTTACTGTAAAAACAGAGAAATGGAACTGAAAATGCAGCATAATCACACAACACAAAGCTATGAACTATAGGCTATGAAGTTCTATGACACTAAGAAAAGAAAGCAGTGCAGCCCCTGTCCCCACTGACCAGTTGGGTGGCAGCCTCAAGTCGCTGATCTTGCGCAGGTCGTCCATGCAGTCCAGCATGGGGAAGATCTGCTTGGCATGCCTCAGGAAAAACGGGAACAGATCATCCACATGGCCTATGGGACAAACCTTTCTCAGTGTGCATGCTTGTCTGAAGGGGTGCACTATCACAATAAACTTATAAAAAAAATTCCACTACTTCCACCACACACACACAGACGTAATTCTTTCCACTCCTGGCTCTCTACAAAGTCCAATAATTATCTCAGTTGTAGAAAGGTAAACTAAAATGGGCTCAATTAAGCAACATAATTCAAATACAACAGTATGAAAAAAATAGCTCTCATTTCAGTATGTTCATTCTGGTTAGCCTACATACCTAGAGAACTAAACAGAATGAAATGAGAAACTATGAGAAAGCTTCTCTGTCCTCAGACAGATTTTAGCCTTTTCTTCCTCAATTCATGTGCTGCCTTGGAATAAAATAAAATCTTCTAAAAAGCTTTTATGAATAAACAGAGAAAAATCAGGATAGTGTGCAGCTTCCCTAAGCTACCAAGACTTAGGATACTGGCTAAAAATTCAAAGTTTCCAAACCCTAGCTGAGAAAATAAAAACAGAAAAATCAACTCAGAAGTGACATCCAGGTTCACTCTTCCAAATGGTTGAAGAGCAAATGTGGTCTTAAAGGTCTTATTTCAGGTCACACTCCTGTTCAGCTCTCATAGAACTTCAAAGAACTGTATTGATCTAAAAAATTATTATTACCAAACACACACAAAAAGAAAAAGCAGTGGTTTGGGGTTGGTTGCTTTGGTTTGGCTTTTGGTGGGGGGCTTGGTTGCTTTGGTTTGGCTTTTTTTGGGAGGGGGAGGTGTTTCTATTTTTGGGGGGGTTTAAATTGAGAATTAGTATTCAATGAATCAAGATTATTATGACAACCTGAAAAACTGAAATATATTCAATTATCACTTTTGGACAAGCAAAACTCAAATTAAAAAAAATCTCAAAACTGCCATAATAAACAACCCTTTATACTACCATATATGTGAGTTATAAGACATATATACACAATGCTCATATGTAACTAAATAGGGAGTGGAAATAAGAAAACCCTGTGGAAGGTTTTATGCACAAGTATTAGAGAGACAATTTCCTGTCAACATTTAGAATATACACATTTACATCTGAAGACAAAACTAATGGCCACTGTAACATTTAAATTCCCACTGTTAGAACACACATGCTATGCCAAAGTTCTGCAGCTCAAACCGTGCACAAGGCTGGTTCTGCTGTCCCCAGTGGCATCACCTCTCAGTGCTGTTAGTGACAACACAGGATGCACTAAGCAAGCAAACACCTCTGGGAGTGCCACAGGGAACCAGCACTGTCAGAGCTCTGTTCCCAATCCTTAAAGCCACCTGGCCAGGCCAGAGCTCTCCAAGTGCCCCCTAGTGTCTACTGGATTGTTCAGAGGAATAAACACAACAGTCCCGTTTCCGTTTCAGCCTGAAGAGATGCTGTGAAACAACACCTCCACCTCTTGTTTCCACTCCAGAAGGTTTAAGAACAGAACACTCCCTAGGAGGGGCACAAATCCTAGCAGGGATTTTTAACCTCTCTGACAGTATGGTGGGGGGTCCACAGGTACTTAGGTAAAGCACACAGGTCAAAAACTAGGAAAAAATGCAAAATTTTATTTCACAAGTACTCCAGATACTTGCCTGCATCACAGCATATATCATTGAGAATAATATGCAAATCAGCACTCACAGAGCTGGATTCCATGATATACTTCCTAAAGCTTATAAAGGCTTGGTGAAACAGGCGAGCTGCAAAAAAAAACCAAAACAAGGAACAAAATGAATGTGACAAGGATCAAAAAACTGTATTTGTAAATATCCACCAAAACACTGAAACAGTCCATTAAAAACTACTTAAAAAGCTATTAAAAGTAAATATAAAGGTTACTTGAACCCAGTGACAGAGACAACATAAACAGGCAGTGTTGTGAGACTCATAAAAATGAGCTCTACCTAACACTGTATCTGAATTAAAACAGGTTTCACATTAAAAATAAACTTAGAACATCTTCTTACCATCTAATCCATTTTCTGCTCCTAGTCTTTGGATTTCTTTTCTTTTGTAGAACTTATTTAAGTTTTTTAGAACTTCACCTGCAGAAAAAGAGTATATTTTTTTTAGTTTGCTCAAAATTAAATCACATTCTGCTGGCCCAAAGACCCTGCCTTATAGTGTCCTCACTCTGCAGAGAGGGAATCTTTGCCATGCTGAAGAGACTCAAATGAATTCTCCCCAAATTAAACACAATCAACCATTGACACTACTGTAGAGAGGGACCATCCTCAACTGCAGCAGAGTAAGAAGTGCCACGAAGATGAGGTCAGCATTTGAGACACTCTCCCTGGTACTTGTTAGGACAAAACATAAAGGTAGGCACCTGCAGCCAACACGTTATGGAACAAACTAACTAATATTTTGGGGTGGGTTTTTGTTTGCTTTTTATCAGCACCCACCAGGGAACAGCAGGTTTCAATGTGAAAAGCAAATCTGCTTAAACTACTTGGTGACAGGTTTTACTAAACATCCTGAGGTACCTTCTTCCAAGACAGACTCTCCAGAATGATAAGTTAAACCAGACCCAGTATTCTTCCTTTTCTCAGGTTAAATAAAGGAGGGAAGAAGAAAATAGAGTTTCTTCATATATATCACAAATTACTCAGTTTTGTTCATATAAAATCTCTTATAAAGTTATTAATAAACCCTTTCCCTACCCTAAAAGGCAAGTTCAGTGTTGCAATAAAATTGTATTTACTCACGCTCTCAATTTAGATCACTAAATGTTAGTTAAATCACTGTGGCAAAATGCGTCCCTTCTCCATCTATAGCAGATCAGAAATTCACAAAAATCTAGCAAATAACACAAACACCTATTCATACATTTATGTCACTCAAGTCTATGAACCCTGTCTTATAAAATTCTAGGAATACAGGACAAAATATAGGATAATAATAATGCAATACACCCCTGGTTTGGCAGCACAAGTCACTGAAGACAACACTGTCAAGGGCTGCTCTCTGCAGCTAACTCTGTAACTCTGTCTGCCATGACACGAACAGCTTCCGTGAGATCAACCTTGAATTACTGAAACATTGCCTCTCTAAAAAGCTATGTAACAGAGATAGTCCACTTGGCATAATGAAATCACCAAGTAACAAGAATATGGCAAACTGAGATGCACAAGGGCAGCAGCTACATCCCGTAACCCGTGCATGGCTACAGGAGTCGAGTGATGGTTTCACTCACAGTCTGAAATGTTCCCAAAGGCAACTAAGCAAGGCTGCCAGCAGGATTACATTTCCTACGGGGATCCACACTCTCATCAGGAAATATTTAAGGGCCCCAAAAGCAAAGACAGGTTGGAAAACAGGGCAGTACAAGAAAGCACAAGGCTAAATTCTCTTCAGAGCTTCCCTAAGAAGCTCTAACAGTTACCACCTCATCGGCCACGGAGCTGAATTCACAGCCCACTGGCCTTACTACAAGATGAAAAGGTCAATGCCTAAACACTTGTTACTATCCAAGGCAACATGACATTGGGACCATCACAGCCCTCAACATCCAAGGTCATGATCCTTCCTAAGCACAAACACTTGTCTTAACAATAATGTAAATCAAAACAAACCAAAGCCGGCATTGCAGCCCACAGGAGCCTAATCCACATACAGGCAGCAATGAGGGTACACACTCAGTCCTGCCTCGACCACCACCCTTACCATTCACTCCCGGTTTGAAATTTCCCCTTCTTTACCATTTTCTCATCCTAAAACTGTACTTTACCTCTTACTCCTCAATTACTCTGACTTCTCAGCAGTATTTTTAAGGTTCTGTGTACAAAGACAGCCCAACTGCAGTTACACTCAGAAAGTACACAGCTAGTCTCCAGTGTACCAGATTTGTTCAGATGTTTAAGCCCTGTTTGCAGGAAGACTTTTGAGTCATTTCCCTGTATCTCTGATGATGACAATCCATTTCAGTCAGGCTGTATGCTACCACTGGGGCAGCTGAACTGCTTGATTTTACAATTCCTCCACAACTATTAGACTTCCACTGTCCAGTCCAAGTAAGCCTGTACACCTAACTAAACCTTTGTTCAGGCACTTCGTGTTTCTGACACATGAACTGCTGCCAACATCTTGTCTTTCCTGGCATTTTCGACCAGGAATAACAGCCCCGTGGTCTGACAACTGAGGCCACAGAACTGACATTCAATATGACAACTGAGCGTGAGGGTTCCAAATCAATACCCATATCCAGGGGTCCCAAAGCTACATGGCACGAAGTGCTGATCACAAAGTGCTTCATGCAGAAGAATGTTATTTATGTTTATTTAAAAAATGGATAACGGATCATCTCTATAGCAAAGGGCCAACAGTCAAACCAAACCTAATTTGTGCTGTCCACTGACCTGGCAATATTCAGGCCTGACACTGAAGGTCATGAAACCAGGTACCAACCTTTCTCTCTGTACTGACAGCAGATCAAATTCCTTTAAGCCACCCCAATTCTCTCTCATTGCTCTTTACACTCCCTTCTTCTGATACTACATGCATAAGCCAACCGCTTGCTCTCTTTCACCCTCTTACCTATGTTAAACATGACAGTTCCTTTTTTGTTTTGGTTTTTTTTTTAACATAACTGCTCCTTAGATATTTCATTATGATGTGCTCCCATGTCACCCAGTCACTCATCAATCAGCTTGTTTGATAAGGCAATCATACAAGGGCTTTGGCAAACACCACTTAAATCACTCCATCTTACAGAAATTTCATATTGTTCTACTGTCTCCCATGACACGGTGCATTTGGGCCTTTTACAATAAAGGCATCACATAAATATATCAGCACAGCAATGAAGGGTTTAAAATGTAACAGCAGTGAAATGCTACAGAAAGAGATATCCTGCCATAATCCCAAAAGAAAAGCTCAAAAGCGAAGCTCCTTCTAAGTTTAGCCTACCAGATACACTAAAACTGAAAGCATACATCAGCACTCACAGGGGTACACTTCCTGTAAAGTCATGGAAAGCATATGTACTGAAGTAATTCCAGGTTTGTTATGAATTTTTTACAAAACTGGCTTTGCAAAAGTAAGCTTCAGAAAAGGATTTTGTCTTCCTGACAGTGTTTGACTACTGTGAAAACCAAGATCATTCTCACTTGAGAGAGTAACAAGCTAACAAAATGATTCACGCTGGAATTACAGTGAGCTGTCACTAAAAAGCTTCTTCACAAGCTCTAATCAGAAAGGCTACAAATATACATCTTTATTAAATTTAGTTGACTTGTAGACAAACTAGTACTCGACAGCAGAATCTGACAGAACATATTTGTTCAAAATACCAAAAAAACAGATGCATAATACTGTGGGTGGTCACAATTTGAAGGGGGAAGCAGAGGAAGACTAGTTATTTAATCTTTAAAAATCAGGTATTTGCTTAGGAAGGTCTTGTTCAGTGTTCTCTTTAATATTATTGGGTTTCAAAACACAGAACTGATGACAGCAGCAGAGAGCACTACAGCCCAACAAGCCAGATGAGCACCACACTGGTCACCTGGCTGGCACTCCCTCCAAGTCTCACATGAAAGAACTTTAGGATGTTTGAAGTAGTCAATCTTCATCTGTGGGAACATACATAATTTTAGCCAATCTGTTCTCTCTCAGCAACTTAACAGAGCCCAGACAAAATCTATGCTTATTTTCCCACAGATTTTAGTTGTACCTTTGAACAAATCCAATACAACTGCTTCTCTAATAAATGAAACAAGTAATATACAAGTAAGATGCCACCATTCATATTTATTGGCACCTTAGGAATGCACTACTTGTATGAAAGACAAGTGTAACCACAACACAGATTTCAGCTGTTCAAGATTCTTCTTCCTAGCTAGGTTTTTTTAGCATTCAGGGTCAGGTATGCCTTTCTCCACAGCTCTGAACAATTAAGATAATTTTCCCATTCTTCTTATACTTTGGAGTTAATACAAATAATATGCCATCAGAACACTTAACTAGTTGAAGATATGAAGAAAAAGGTTCCCATTTACAGCCTCAATGCTTTGAGACCACCAAACACCAAAAGGATCAAGAACTTGTTTCTTATTTATCAAATCTTTACAGATCTCAGAGTCATAGAATCAAAGACTGGTTTGGGTTGGAAGGGACCTTAAAGCTCATCTCATTCCAACCCCCTCTCATGGGCAGGGACACGTTCCACTAGCCCAGGTTGCTCCAAGCCCCATCCAACCTGGCCTTGGACAGTTCCAGGGATGGAGCAGCCACAGCTTCCCTGGGCAGCCTGTGCCAGGGCCTGCCCACCCTCACAGGGAAGAAATTTTTCCTAACATCCAATCTAACCCTGCCCTCTGGCCGTTTGAAGCCATTCCCCCTGGTCCCGTCACTGCACTTTGCCCCTTCTGATCTTGGCACACTCACACACAAGACGATGCTCTTCTGTCTGTAACACCAATATTTGAGAAAACTGTGATTTCTAAGTTCAGATACAGTCACGGTTCCAGAATGCCACAAGACTCCCGTTTATCTGCAGGACCTGCCCCATGCTGAGCACCTTTGGTCCGACTGCTCCAAAACAGGGAGTGGAGGAATCAGGCCAGCAAGAGTGTTTCCTCTACACAGGGCACAGCTAATGACCCCGGTAAATCTCAGACTATTCTGAGGTGGAAGGGACCCACGAGGATCATCGAAGTCCAGCTCCTGGCCCTGCCCAGGCCAGACCTGCCCAGTAAAACCCCAGTATCAGTGGTGTTACCGCACCCCACAGCCTTTATCCCGCTGCACCGGCCAGACAGCCCACAGGGAGAGCCCTGCTCCCCGGGGATACAGCTCCAGGAAAGGACCCGAGAGCAGCGAGGGCCGGCTCCCTCAGCAGGACACAGCCCTGCACGGCTCAGGAGGGTCACAGGATCAAATCACTTAGGCTGGACAAGATCTCCGAGGTCACAGAGCCCGACCCATGCCTGACACCACCATGTCAACTAAACCACGGCCACGTTCAGTCTCCTTACACCCCTCCAGGGACACCGCCTCCCTGGGCAGCCCGGTGTTTAATCACCCTTTCTGTGGAGAAACTCCTCCTGGTGTCCCCCCTACCCCTGCCCTGGCCCAGCCTGAGGCCGTTCCTTCTCCTCCTGTCCCTGTTCCCTGGGAGCAGAGCCCTATTCCCCCAGCTCCCCCCTCCTCTCAGGGAGTCCCAGAGAGCGAGAAGGTCCCCCTTGAGCCTCCTTTTCTCCAGGATAAACACTCCCGGCTGCCCATCAGCCTTGCTCTGCCGCCCCTTCCCCAGCTCCCTTCCACCCTCTGGACTCGCCCCAGCCCCTCAGCGTCCTCCCCGGACTGAGGGGCCCACGACTGGCCACAAGCACTCGAGGCGCCGTCTCCAGAGCTCTCCAGAGGGCGGGCGAGGCCTCACGGCCACCGCCTGTCCCCTCACGGCGCCGCCCTCCATCCCTCACCTTTATCGAGGGGACGCGTGAGCTCTGCGCCCACGTCCTCCCCGGCCGCGCCGCCCAGACCGGGCTTCAGCGGCACGGGCACGAAGAGCGAGGTGTCGGGGGCGCGGGAGCCGCCGTCCCCGGAGGACGATGATGACGATGACGACGATGCCGGTGAAGGCGGCGGGGCGGCGGCGGGGCGGCCATGCCTGAGGGCGAGCCCCGCGCGCGCCGGGAGCCGCCGCAGCAGCGGCCACGCGCACCGACTCATCCGCGGGCAAGGGCGGCCGGCGGCGCGCGCGCACGGCGTCATCGCCCCGCGCGCCCCGCCCCGCCCCCCCAGCGCGCACGCGCGGCAACGCCCCCAACCGCCCCCCCCTCACGGTGTGTCTCCGCCCCCACACACACACCCCCTCAACTCCCCTCAGGGAAGGGGCAGCGCTGAACACACACAAACCCACATTTAGGGAGAATACACCTGTTGAATCGTTCGAAGAGCAGCTCAGGAGGGATCCCAGGGTGCCCCTCAGGGAAGGGGCAGCGCTTGCTGGACACACAAACCCACATTTAGTGAGAATGCAGCTGGTTTAAAGTTCAAATAGCAGCTCAGGAGGGTTCCCAGGGTGCCCCTCAGGGAGGGCAGCACCCGCCGGACACACAGAAACCCACATTTAGTGACAATAAAGCTCTTTAAAACTTCAAATAGCAGCTCAAGAGGGGTCCCCGGCCGCCCCTCAGGAGCAGCGCCCGCCGGACACACAGAAACCCACATTTAGTGACAATGCAGCTGTTTAATAGTTCAAATAACAGCTCAAAGGGCTCTCCAGGTGCCCCTCAGGGAAGGGGGAGCACCTGCTGGAGACACAAACCCACATTTGGTGACAATGCAGCTCTGTAAGAGCTGAAATAGCAGCTCAGGAGGGCTCCCAGGGTGCCCCTCAGGGAAGGGGCAGCACCTGCTAAACACACAAACCCACATCTGGTGGCAGTGGAACTCTTTAGAAGTTCAAATAGCAGCTCATGAGGGTGCCCTGGGTGCCCCTGAGGGAGGAGCAGCACCCACTAAACACACAGAAACCCCCATTTTGTGACAGTAAAGCTGTTTAAAAGTTCAAACAGCAGCTCAGGAGGGATCCCAGGGTGTCCCTCGGGGAGGAGGAGCACCCACCAAACACACACAAACCCACACCGAGTGAGAATACAGCTGTTTAATAGTTCAAATAGCAGCTCAGGAGGGCTCCCTGCTCGGTACACACGGCTCCGCGATCTGAGGCTGGTTAAATACAATCAGGTTTTTCAAAATCACCCTTCCCAGGTTTACGACATGCAAGCGACCATGAAAATATTTGGCTTCTTTTTTTTTATTGTTTTTATTCTTTTAAACTTCTGAACAGGCACTTACATGAGGGAGTTGGATTTGCTCTCGGCCGAAGATATCTGCATTAGGAGTATCCTAGCATAAAGTACACAGAGTCTTTGCTTTATCAAAGTGCCGCAGTAATAAAACAGTTCTTACAGAAATGTAATTCGATTATTTACTTACTCATAAAGTAAGGTTACCAATGACACTTGCACCGGGGTTGAGAAGCCTTGGCTTAAAGGCCGAGTGAACCACAAGTGCAAGTCGCCTTCCCCACAGCAGGCTGCGATTTCTGCCCAAGCCCCTCTGGGACAGACCCTGCTGTGAACGCAGGAAGGCTGGCTAACTCCTTAAAGCTACTTCTTCAAACACTAAATGCCCACGAGATGATGATAAAGACAAACAACCCGCTGTGCCAGGCAAGCGTCTGAAGTTAAAGGCTTGCCTGGCTTCAAGATACCTTTCCAGAAGACCCCAGAAAGCTTGCTTGCCCTCTAAGAGGCCCGAAAGGATGCTTTTGGAGGAGGTTTTGCCTCTCCTGTCAGACAGTTACAGAGACAGACTGTGAAGACAGTGGAAGCATGAAGCCAGGAGGAAACACAGTTTCACATATTTGCAAAATAATCAGTGTTACCAGCATTTACTTCATCGATAAGAGGTAACTATGTTCAAACACTTTACTGCCCATCACCTGAGGGTGAACCCATGACAACATCTCTAAAGCCGCTAATTACTGGGCATCGAGCCCCCAAAAGTCAGGAGTGACTCATGGGAAAGGCTTAGAAAAAACTGATAGAGAACTGAGGGATGGAGGGGAAAGATGCTTCCATTCTTTGCTACTGACAGATTCAAAGCCTCTTAGAACCCTTGGTGAGGCATGTGAAGGCTCCAGTTATCACAGTCACAGTGCATGTACACGCAGCTTCAGTTAAACCCTGTCTAATGTAGTAATTAGGAGTCTCAGAACAAATTTGCTGTAAACCTTGATTTTTAGTGTGATTTAGTCAATTGTGTCTTACTGCACTTTCAAAATAAAACAAATGCAAATAAGCAACATTGGAAAGAAACATGCAATAAACAACATGAGAGAAGGGAAATGCTTTAGTCTACACTGTAGAGGTGAGCAGCAAAAATCAAATACAGCAGCCTACCATGCCTGGAAATAACTAGATTTAAGCTTACACATATCCAAGTGCATATAACATTATCAAATAAAAGTAAATGTGCAGTATAAAATAGTAGCTTAAGAAAGTTCCAGTGTTTGAGAAAGCACTTTATTTTAAATGTATATACATACTTGAATGTTTAACTGAAGAATGCTTTAGTAGTATGGGAAACGCAGCACTGCCAGATGAAGGAAGACAGTTGTAATGGGAATTTTGGCCTTCTTTTCCCACAGGCTGCTGCCATCTTTAACCTGCTGAAGCATTGCAAAGTTTTTCACCTTAGACCAGTTCACATTTCAGGCTGCTCAGCAGATGCTTGTGACTCTGGAGATTCAAATCGCTGGTGAAAGTTTGTTCGTTGTTTCCTCAGCTTCTCAGGAGCTTTTCTCCATAGAATTATTTCCTGTTTGAAGAAGAAAAACTAGTTTGAAACCACCACTTACCATTAAGGCAGCAGCATCAAGTACCCTAAGTTCCTGATAAATAAATACTTTGGGGAAAGTAAAAAAAATATCCAAAGACGACACCCCACAAAAACACTCTGCTTCTGCTTAACAGTGCAGTTCATATGAAAGTAACAGAAAGACAACACAACTAAGGAGGCAAATTTAGTTACTGCCTGAACACCTGCAACCTTGAGCAGTCACCTCTTCCTTAACTATCCTACTGCCAACTTCGATAGTATTAGAGGGTTCAAGAAATTTTTCTTCCTCCTTTTCGCAAAATCCAAACCCAGCATAGCCACTGTATGCTCCAGCTACCTCTTATTTTCCATGTCTAATTATTCTGCCTTGTCTACTGTTTAAGAGGAAGATTCTGATATAACCCACACAGTGATCCTTTAGGCTATTCCTTTCCTCAGTATCACCTCATCTTTTGTAACATTTTCAGCCAAATGTCTTAGCCCTTATTACAATTTTGCAGATTTGAACCTGGGCTAACGCTGAGAGGAGAACTCTCTCTGCAGCAGTTTAAGAAAACAAGCAAACCAATGCACCTATAGCTCATTCTACCCACAGAGTCTTTTGTACAACAGCCCAGACAATTCTGCAACAAGATTGCTACAGACTATACCTGCTGTTTGAAGTATCGTCTGTCTTCTTCATCCACAAGCACCAGATTCAAGAAGTACCTCACTGAAAATTTTTTGTTCACATCCCTCATTGTTGGAGTTGGGTCATAGCCAGCTAAGAACAGCCTTATAGGAATGGATTCACCTTAAAAAAAAAAAAAAGAAACCTTAAAATAGTTCCTCAAAACTGGAATAATTAACACTGTTTCAGAAAACGTGCAAAATAAAGGCAGTTTGCCAAGCACTGCCTGTGCCCCTTCCTTGGTTAAAAAAGAAAAATACACACACATCCCCAAAAACACAATAAAAAGTAAAAATAAATAAATAAATAGAATTAAAAATAATAGAGAAAAAGCAACCACCAAAAAATTACAAACATAACACTGAGCACAGAGGCAAGCATGAAATGAAAAGGGGGAACCCTTCCTCACTGCAAGGCAGAAAAGGCAGAAGGGTCAGCATCTTGAACTTCCTAAAGCTGGCCAACACCACAGAGTCAGGTTTGATAAAAGGATCAGTCATAGAATTTCCAGTGGTAAATAAGGGTAAAAGTTACTAGGATCCCAAGTGAAATGCCCTCAGTCAGTAAAAATGTCTGCTTTGAATAGAAAAATCCACCATCATTTCACCAGCCTAAGGAGAAGTGTGGTTTTTGCAGGAAAAAAAAATAATTGTCTAAGCCATCTCTTCTGCCCCAGATGTTCCAAACAGTTTTAACACCAAATGCTCTCCCTCTAAAACAAGCACAGTAACTTACCTTTAACTGGTGCACCATCCATTATTTCATACTTTGCAATGGTTTCAGTCTCTGTTGTGGTACTGGGTCCTGGTGAAACAAGTTTTAACTGTGAGAACACACACTTCAGTCTCAAATAAAATTTACAAAACTTTACCACACAATTTCCACTCTGCAGCATTTAAATGAACACAGCACTGCATTTTTGCCTTTGTCCTGCATGCCAGTTACACATGGCCAAAGCAAGCATACTACTAAGTATTATTACCAAAGCACAAAATGCAAATGGCAGTGAGTGTGAAAGTAGCACTTGAGCACCAGCTTAGCCAAAGCTGCAACTACTGACTTCACTAACCAGGACTGCATAAGGCTCAACTGGCATTTTGTTTCTCTTACCAATTCCAGTAATCTCCTTTTTGATCAGCTGCAACTCCATGTGCTGGATTTTTATTCTCACTAAGAGGAAATAAATTTTTCCAACAATCACATCCTTTAAGTGATACCTTTAAAAGAACAGAATGGGAGGTTTCATTAAAGAATAGATACAACTTTCACACCTTCTTGAATACAAGTTACACAGGCAGTTATGTTATCTGCCTGTTAACTCCTTAGAGCTCACATCTCCCTGAGCTAAGCACCTCAGCCACACCAGCACAACTAGAATATTCCCCTCATTGCAGGATTAATGAAAGGAAGTGCTGCACTCATACTGAAAAGGCATAAACACAAAATCAAGTCTCAAATATTTGCTAGTGACCTTCCTGTTAGTACTGCAGGAAGAACAGACAAGTAGTTCTCAAAGACAGCCATTGTGTAATTAGCACTTTACATTTTAAGTCTCCAGAAGCCAAGGCTGTTCATCAGATATTACACACTGTGCCCTTTTACCCCAAGTTATTTACCTCAACATGTTTTGCTGTGACACTTACTTTGACTTGTTGTATTCAAACTCTATATGGAGACAGTCTTCAATGCCTACTTCCATTTTGATGGAGTTGTTTACATCTGGGTAGGTAGCGAGCTGGTGAACAATCAGATCATATTCCTTCACCAAGTCTGACAGCCGTCTCACAATTGTCACTTTTAGAAAATACCTAAAAAAAAGCCACCAAGTTAGCCAGAATTACTCAGAATTACTAAGTAAAAGCCTCTGTGTTCTGAAGAACAGGTATTCTTTGAAAGACCAGTGTACATTCTCATAAGAACAAGTAAAAAGAGTAAGACACCAAAGTACAAGACAAAACACTCAAATGTAGAAATGTGGAAGTGTTTTCTTCAGTTGTGGGTATGTTGGTTTTTTAAAAGGAGAAACATGGACTGTCTTCCCTTGATTGAACTGAAAGAATTTTATTTATACAAATAGCACTGACCAATTCCAAATTAAGAATAAGGCCACATTATAACATGATCCCAACAACTCCAATCAAGACACACTATTACTGGCCAATACATGTCCCCTTAAATAACCAAAAGGAGGAAAGGGAGGCAGCATAATTGTTAAATTATGGATTTTCTGCACTGGAGGAGAGGAAAGAAGGCTTAACAGTTACAAACCTCAGTCTGACGTTGGCACCAATGTAGGATTCATATGGCTTTTCAACCTGCATGAATTCAAAGTCATAGTTTCTGCTTTGGGTCAGTTCTCCAGGTAAGGCCAGTTCTTTCACTAAGTTTACAAATTCATGGGTATTGCTTTTGTCATTGAAGAGTTCTAAAGTTAGAAAGTTAAAGGAAAATATGTTTCAGTGTTTAATTTTTAGCAAACAAAACTGTTATTTGGTAGAAGCAGGTGGGAGAGTACAACAGAAGCAATTAATTTAAAGTACACATATCTGACCAAATGTTTTGTCCAGGTTTTCAAATTACCTTCAGTCTAGCAACCTACAAGAAGTATTCCTGAAGAGCTAACTGCAATGAGTGGAGCACATTCAAAGCTTCACTACCATAGCTTTGTTTTTTAATGACAGTTTAGCTTGCTTTAATAAGTACTTCTTGTCTTCCATGCTCTGTAATTAGCATTGCCTGGTTTTGGCTTCCAGCATTTATTGCTGCAGGGACAAAACTTAAGCAATGCCAAGGCTGGTTCATTTAAGACAGGCCAGTGATCCTAACTGGTCTCCTGCAGATCAACAGCACCTATCAAAGGGTTTCTTGTTACTAATAGTCTACAATCAAATGGCTTCTTATGGCCCTTGGTCTAAGTCAGTCATGTAGAAGTCAGCTCTTACCACATGAGCACACAAGAGCAGTTTCACAGCAACAGCATCTTCTGTCTCCAGAGCAGGGTCAGCTGTCCATCCCTACATCTCTGTCAGGCTATTCTCACTGAGAATTACCATAAAAATTACCCTAAAAATCCAAACCCAAGCACTTCAGTATCTAAAAATAAGCTTCTCTACAGTTCAAAACTGAACATCAACAGTAGTTGGTTTTACACACACTGAAGCTTTTCAGAAAAGAGTAGATTAACTAAACACACCAACCTCACAGGTTATTATGGCCAATTTAGTAAAAACTGACAGAAAATAGTAATGTTTTATTTTCTAGTATGACCCTAAATTATCTAAGATGCACCTGGTTTGCTACAACAAGCATTTATCTAATACAGAGTTTATTTACTGCTGCATATCCCATACTTTTTGTGGCAGCCAGGAAAGCTGTACTCTGAAGAGATGGTTTAAAGTAAGTCTTTGACATTGAGTTAGTCTCCAAATACTGCAGAGACCACACTACTGGACTGGTTTTTTGCATTACTATATTAGAAATTGGAAGGATGTAAGAAAACATGGACAAGTACAAAAAGAGTAGCTTAAACCACTTCTGCATAACTCCATGGACTCCTAAGCAATAGCACAACACAAAGTCCCAGAAACACACAAAATTCAAGAAACACTACATCAAAATAAAGTAATTTAATTATAAATCAGATTAGATGAAAACCTGTACAGCTATTAGAAGACAACAGACTACATGAAGCTGACATATACAAGCTCTATTTTTCCCCCCCATCTCTAAATGCCTCGTTCCCATCACACTTCTGCTTTATTCTGAAAGCTTGCCCCCTGCTCAAAACCTCAAAGCATAAAGGAGCAGGTGCCAGTACTCAGTCAGACCTGGCCCACAACCGTTCAGACACAGGGTACTGGAGCCTACTAACTGATCAGAAATAGACAACTTGTGAAATTCCGAGCCAAGTCAATTGTGTGAGGCTGAAACTTGAACAATTACTTCCATGGGGGACAACAATGCAAACAGCCCTCTAAGACGGAAGGAATTTTTGCATCAGTCTAAGAGTGCAGAGATATTATCTTAACTAGTAAGAAGTTAAATATAATAAAGATCCCTCAGAGTTCAAATCTCAGCAGACTTAGGTACAGTCATAAGAAATATACATGTTTTATGTCAATACCACATTATCTTGGTAAAAAGCACAGAGAACTCTGAAGCATCAATCATGGTCTGTGTTAACAGTATAAAACCAGGTTGTAGAGACCCAAGTACTACAGAATTTTTAAAAGTATTTTGCTATAGGCTGCCCCATCATTTCTATGTCTCTTCTCTTTCAGAGCCATAATAGAAAGACCACAAGTTCAGTTTTCAGAAATCTCTGGTGGTCATTTAATCAAACTTTTAACTAGTCTGACACAGACTGAATATTCATCATTCTCCCTCACATGTATAGCTCTCTCCCAATGACTTTCTGACTGGCAAAAATTAGTAGATCGTTTCCTTTAAAATAAGGAGACTAGAACCTTCCCTTGGCATTTATCATCCACTAATCCAATCAGGTTGCATTTTTTGAGCCAAACTGCTGACAGTCACAACTGCCAAGTTCCATAAGCCACAAGTACCCAACAGCCCCTTTATAGCTTAAACTCACCGATTTGTCCTACAAATTCAATTCTAATTCCTTGGTGCTCTAGTCTCTTCCCATGCTTAAGGGAGACATTCACCTACCAAAGCAGAAAACAAAAAATAACCACAGTTAGATTTTTTCAACACTTTCACTCTAAAACATGATCTCAGTAAAAAGGAAAACATATTAGTACATGCCTATGAAAACTAAGACCTCTTCTCAATGGCCCTACCTCAGCTTGAGGGCAGCCAAATCAAACAGCTGATTATGAAATTAAGCGTTTCAAAGGCACCACTAAAGCATTCAAGAAAAGTCCACAAGACTGAATTTAATAACTAAGCTTGAAACTTTCAAGTCTCAAAATTAAGGATCCAAGCCAGAGCTTAAGCAAAGTTCACACAGGCCAGTCATGATCTGCTTGCCATCTCTGAAGGACAAGAGCTTCAAAGCATCTTCTGATAGTCACATTTGGAAGTCCAAAAAAGAACTGCCACGAGATGCATTCCTTTCAAGTCAAGTGAGCTTCAGGCCCTTCCTCAGCAGATTGCAGCTAAATATTGGTGTAGGAGAAGTCAGTGAAAAATAACAGATGATGAAATCTACTATGAAGGCCTTCCCTTGTGACTTTGAGTCTCACAAATAGACAAGAAAATATTCCACAAGGTTACTTTCTATTGAAACATATAAAAATTAAGCATATATGACATTTTCTTATGAAGCAGTGATGACCAGAGAAATTCCCATGCTTTAAAGTCCAGTACGTTGTCAGTACCTCCGCAGGAAATAAACCACTTGAATATCCATCTTTGTGGTGAAAAAACAGAAGGGGTAGAGCAAAGCTGTCCAATAACTCACTGGTGTTCCAGACCTCCTCATCCCACTGTGCTTGTGTTAGGCATGACTCAGGAGGCACCTCTCAGGCATCACCAAAACAAGCAAGCAGTGCTCCAGCCAGTGATTACAAGCTTCTCCCTCAGCTTCCCGAGTTTGAGGTCAATTCTCGAGCGAGTTTCACATCCCTGGAAGGAACTCTCTGGAAAACCAGTATCTTTGCATGGAATGGTATCTCCAGAGTAGGAAGATGCCCGGTGACAACAGGTCAGTCAAGTAGGTATTTACAAGTCAACTTCAAAACCCAATACCCAGCTCAAGCTTTTTGGAGGAAAAGTGAATCATAACAGAAATATTCAGAGGGTGAGGATGGCTCCAGTGAAACAGAGTGAAACAAGATGTTCCTAAGTGCAACACAAAGTAGAGAAATCCCTCTGGTAATCTCAACTTCATGGTCTTTTTTCCACTAAGAAAAACTCTTGTTGATTCAGCAGCCAGGTGAACTTCATATGTTGCTCCTCTGATGCAGTTCCAGAAACCACTTCAGGGCATGAAACACGGGGTTATCTTCAGGGTATGCAAAGCAGGTTGACTGTGCCAGCCAAAGATTACTGTTATCTGTGTTGGACTGTGGATTTGGCAGTTCAAGGGGAAGGAGAAGAAGGGGGATCCAGTTTGGAACAGTTTTCTCATCAGAAGCAATGACAGGGTTGCACATCTTTGCACAAAAAGCTAACTCATAAATACAGAAACAAACAAACAAATAAACAGCTGCTGTTCCAAAATGTTCAGTTTTATCAGCTGCTTGAATGACTATGGCTAAAAAGAGCATATAGAGCAAAACACTGTTTCCTCTTTGAATAACAATACAAGCTGAAAATGCAGCTCTTAGAGCAGTTTTTCATTTACCTTCTTATAAGTATTTGCATACCAGAATCAGTACAGTAATTAATAGTCACTTTTAAATAAAAATTTACCTTTCCTGAAACAGACTCTCCATCGTAGAAGAGAAAATGCTTTTCTACTTTACCATCTTCTGTTTTGATTTCTGCTGGTTTGCGTGTTTCAGCATCATTAAGAACAACATCAATCTCACAAACAGGAACAAAAAGGTTTCCAAGAAAACTCTGGAATACAAGAATTGGATAAGTTACTACACACTGGACACTCCATTTTAAATATGATGTTTACTTGCAGCTGTGCACTATACACTGGGGAAAAATATTTGTGCTTCCCTGAAGTTACAAAGCCATTATGTATCAGAGACCCAAGAAATAGTGATGACAAAGAACAGTTGTTCACCCAGCAAATAACTGAAATCATGTCAGTAACAAGCAGTGACAGCTCTTGCAAAATATAACATTTGTAAAAAGTACACAGTGTAATTACCATTACTAAAACCAAAACTACTAGAAGAAAGTAAGGTGAAAAGAAACAAAAGAAATGCAAGGTCTAAAGCATCCTCCTGGTTGGGGAAGGGAAATTGGGACTTTATTTTCTGCCTCTGCCTACACCCCACAGTCCTCTTAACACTGAGAGTACCAGCAGCTTGGAGAGGCAGCAGTTCCTCATACAAGCACCTCAGCTCCACAGCTCTGCCAGCAGACAGAGGGGTGTTACAGGTGTACCTGTAGCACTGCTCCAGACACAAAGTTTGTGCTCAGCTCACCACAGCGTTCCCCAGGCTCCAACTCTGACCGGCACCAAACACAAGACCCTACAAGAGATCATCCTTTGACCTCGCACAAACACTCCTGACAACAAGCTGCAAAACAAGTTAGTGCCTCTATGGGAAACTCAACAAGATTAGTACAAAAGCCAACACTTTCCTCCCAAGAATTAAGCACTAATCTGTTTTGATGTACTCAAGCAGACAACACTTCACTAATTCACTGTGATTTGGGCTTTTTTTTTTGGGAAATTACACTATGTTCTCCACAAAAACATCTGTTTCAACTGGATTTGGTATACATGAAACAGTCTGTCCTGGTTTCAGCTGGAGTTCGTTTCTTCTAGAAATAATTTCTTCTAGAGTTGATTTGTTCTCAGTAGCTGGCACAGTTCTGTGTTTTGGATTCAGAATGAGAACAATGTTGATAACACACTGATGTTTCAGTTGTTGCTAAGTCAGGTTTATCCTAAGTCAAGGACTCTTTTGTGTCTCATGCTCCGCCAGTCAGGAGGTGCACAAAAAAGGTAAGGAGGGAGCATAGCCAGGGCAGGTGACCCCAACTGGCCAAAGGGATATTCCACACCTTCCAATGTCCTGTCCACTATATAGACGGGGGGAGGTACCCAGAAGAGGCCGATCGGAGTCTGGCATCAGTCAGCAGATGGGGAGCAATTGTACTGTTCTTAGCTCAACCTACAAGTTTTACTTTTGTTTCTCCTCCCCATTCCAGCTGCCCAGTGCTTAGTTGCCAGCTGGGGTTAAACCACCACGGTCATCCTCACTTCACCAATTTAACATAAAACATTGAGTAAGAACACATGCCGAGACATTCTGGAGACCTGAGGTTTGAAATGCAGCAATAACAACAACGAGCCCAGAGGAAAGTTGGATCTGAATGCCACTGCTAAGCAGTGGGAACACGTGAGTGACTTTGTGCTTACCACTCTAAAGACACAGTGCAAGCTGGAGCTACAGGGCTCACACAAGACTAAAATTACTTTGTATGCGTAAAGACAGCAATCGGCCCTAATTTAATGCACAAAGATGTATATAACTAACTGGGGAAGGCCAAGAGAAGAAAGTTCTAAGAAGAATCCCAAATTTTAGACTCTCTTAAACAGAAGATCCTTTTGAGCGTGCCCACTTTTTTTCCTTAGAAACTGTACTCATTTTCCAGATGAGCCTTACACTCCCCTGAACTAAACAAGAGAGCACCTTTAAGCAAACAAAGAGAGCACATCACCTTTAAGCAAACAAGAGGCTCTCAGAGTGCCTTCCAATTACGAAGCTGTACCATCATGTAACCAGCCAGACCTAACACTGGTAACACATCACTTCTCAGGGGGCTGGGCACGAGTATCTCAACAGTGCCTGCTGGAGACCAGCTCTGATCTCCTCCAGGGAGGGCAGGAACATAAGGAATAAAGAAATCAACAGCTGATATCTCCCCCAGATGCTGTCAAAGACACCGCTGCGGGGAAACTATGCAAAACAAGAAGTATTTTAAGAAGCCATCAAACAGCTTATTATGTTACAGCTTCAGAGAAAGCAGACAAGAGGACTGGGGTTTTCAGAAACTCGCTGGACACCAGGCTATGCTCTCTGGTTTATACAAAAGACAGACGCTGGAGATTCTGCTACAGCGGGGCCAAACCCCACAGCATCCAGCCCTGTCCCAAAGGGCTTGGGGGAGATTCTGCTACAGCGGGGCCAAACCCCACAGCATTCAGCCGTGTCCCGAATGGCCTGGGGGGACTCCCTTCGGCTGACCCGGGGCGCAGAAAGCCCATCCTCCGCTCCACCCCGAGCCCCCGAGTTCTGCAGGCCCAGCAGAGACAAAGCCCCGCGCCAGGGACCCCGGGCACGGCGCGCTCCCCAGGGATCGGCACGCGGCGCTGCCTCACGACCCACCCGCGCCCCGCACCGCCGGGGGCGCCTTCACCCGGCACCGAGGATCGCCCCCTCCCGCAAAAACCCCCGTGTTTCCCGAAGGAGGCAGCGCGGGCGGGAGGCACCGCCCCGGCCAGGCCGCCGCCGCCTCAGGCGATGGCGGACCGGCACCGCCGCCCCCCCCGGCACTCACCATGGTACGTCCCCCCCCCGCCGCCCCCGGGCACTCACCATGGTACGTGCCCCCCTCCCCCCCCGCCTCCGGGCACTCACCATGGTACGCGCCCTCCCCCCGGTCACTCACCATGGTACGTGGCCGCCACCCCCGG
>JAWWTY010000158.1:1372600-1394269 GCA_035222235.1 Margarornis squamiger | reverse complement strand
TCTCCCGGGCCCACCCCCGCACACTCACCATGGTACGCGCCCCCACTCCCCGTGTCCCCCCCCACACTCACCATGGTACGCGCCCCCTCCGCGGCCCGGCTCGCGCACCGCCACCAGCGCCCCCGGCCGCGCGCCCCTGGTCATGTGACCTCACGGCCTCCACCAGACCACGCCCACTCCCCCTCACGGTGGCCCCGCCCCCCGCACGTGACACCCCCCCCGGTCAGAGGGCGCCGCCTGGCGGCCGGGAGGCAGCGGCGCGGCCGGGGCTCCCCTCAGCCGATCGCCCTCTGTGGGAAACCTGCTCCCCGAGGCCTTTCCTGCGGGTGTTCCCCACATACACGGGGCGCTGTCACAGTGGAGGCGGCCCCCAGCGCGCACAGGGTTGGGATTTATCCCCCCAGAGCACGATGAGCTCCCCCTTCACTGTTGTTGGCCCCCCGTTGGGGTGGCTACCCCCCCCCCCCACACACACATGAAAAAGCCAGCTCAGACTGAACAACAGCGTTTGGAGTGAGTGAAAGCAGTAAAGACCTTAAGGCAAAGTTTTTATTGATGTGGCGTTGGTTTCAACCCCCTTGGAGGCCATCGTGTGGGGCTGTGGGAAGCACTCGGCGAGGGAGCAGCACGTGAGGGGCGCCTCCAGCCCTACAGGAGCAAATCCTCCTTGGACAGCTTCTCCTGCAGCCCTACAGGAGCAGATCCTCCTTGGACAGCTTCTCCTCCAGCGTGGTGCCCTGCAGGCCCTGCAGGGACATGGGTGCCTTCTCCTCGGAGAAGCTGTCGCTGTCACCGAGCCCCGAGCCCGAGGCCGGCTCTGCTCCGGCCAGGGCGCTGAACCCAGAGCCAGACTCCTCATCCGAGAGGGGGAATATGTCACCCAGCTCCTGGTACCGCCTCATCCTGCAAGGCAGAGCGCCACTTTCACCTCCGAAGGGAACAAACCGAAGCCTCGCGCCACCACGGGCGGGCCACGCTGTGGCAGGACTGCCAGGACAGGGCGTTTTGGGGTGCTGGCATTAATGACAGATGTGTGTGTCAAGTGAACTTACAGGGACGGGTCTGCCATGGGAGGAAGGATCCTGTTGGCCCCACCAGTGGGCAGGTAAAACCAGGGTCCCTGCTCCTCGATGCAGTTGGCAGACCAGGCGTCAGGCCGGCACCTCACCCTCTTGTACCTTGCCCTCTGCATCGGGGCACCTGAGGGAATCAATCAGCCACACGTTATTCACCAGGACCAGGACGTTGTTCACCAGGTCCTGTTAGCTTCATGAGCATCTAGTAAAGCTTAAAGGAGCAGAGGGAAGTAATTTGTGCGGCCCTGATTGCTCAAGCACCAAAAGCTGAATTAACCCCAAACGACTTTTCTTAAAATGGCTACTGATATTCTAAGTGACGTCTTTGCCCTCAGACACATCAGGCACACCTCGCACACAGCACCAGGAAGTCTGTGGAAAATCCCGTGGGAAAACACCGCAAGGCTCATGCCCAACTCAGGGCATGGCAAATCCACAGGGACCAGCGGGGCTCGGCTGCCTGCAGCTCTCCTTGAAGCTGGTGGAGGTACGTGAAAACAAAGTGAAAATCTCTGGGGACAAGGCCCCTGGCAGAGAGCTGGGTCATCTACTCTCCCTTCCTCTGCTGGCTCCCTCTCTGCCCCTCTGAGTTCAATGGGATGAGTCTTGATGGGGAGGTTGGAAACTTGAGGTGTGCCCTGGGAGCAGATTTGGGGTTTGCATGGGCTCTCAGAGCACGTCACCAGAGGAGAGACAGTTTGGGTGTCTCCCAGACACTACAGGGTTTTGTAAACCCACCTTTTCAGCTCTGATGCTCCCCAAGTGCCTGGTTGGGGCTGTCACTGAAATGTGGGTCTTCAAAGAATATCAAAAAGCTAAAATATGGATCACACAGTAAAGATAAAAGCAGCGGCATTTTGTCCTTCCCCTCAGCCTCATGTAATTATTTTTTTCTGAAGCCTCCTGGTGCATTCTCCACCTGTTGACACTTCATCTATTTTTTTCTCAGTTTCTGTAATTCTATCATTTTTCTGTAATTACACTTCTCTATTGCCCTATATATTTCCATAATGTACTGCATGACTTTCAGCTACCTCCTACACTCTTCTGTAAGAGAAAAAAGATTTCACGGGTGTAATTTCCTGATGCTTTTACAGCATACTTCTTTTTCATACTTATTTTCCTCTCTTAGTGTATTATTAAGAAAGATTTTTTTTATAATAACAGTGGCAACAAAATAAACAGCTGCAGCTGAAAAATTTACAAATAAGCAACACAGAAAAAGCAGGTCATAATGCCTCAAAGATCAGCCTCCGAGTAGTAATACATAATGAGAGTTTATCACTATCACAGCCTCTATTTGTGGACAAATTATACTCTACATGCTTGAAAAGCATTCTCTCTCACAAGAAATAAATCCACGGGGCACATGCCATCATAAATCAACATTTCCTTTTCGTAGTTTTAGTGCTGTGTGTTGCAATACTGTACCAAATAAACCGTTTGGTTTCCTCATACTTACAAGTAATTTCCTTTCCCACTCCCCCAGGAAAGCAAACCATAGGAGTTATGACATGGGAACTATTACATGCTTTGTCTGCAACTACATAACTGAGTAACAGCAGTAACCAGACCATTATGAAAGGGACATTTAGAAAAATACATATTGAAATATATAGACAGAAAATACACACACATACAGCAACATACTTTATGAAGTCTTTTCTCATAAGGGCTGGGACATTGAAATGCTCCACTTGCAAAAAGCACCTTTTCTTACCATTCTCCCTCCAGAAAATTAAATATTAGCAAAACAGATTTTCTGAGTAGATCTCATTACCCCCAAAAGAAGGCCAGTTTGAAAAATTCAGAGGCTGCCTGTTTGGCCTACACTGCATAGCCCAGAAAGAGGATTACGGAGAGAACAACCGCCCTGTTTTACCTTGTGCTGTGTATCCCACAAAGAGGATTAAACAAATAGCCAGGAAAATCCTCCCGTTACATCTGATAAGAAGCTGCATTTTGGCTGGCATCCCTCTGCTCGCGACCAGCCTTCACCACAGCTTCACACTTCAGAAATACGGCGGAGCGAGGAGATCGACTTTTAGAAAAGGTTTCCAAAACCCCAAACCCAACCCATAACCTGCGTCACCGCTTCCTGACTGACGGGAGCGAGACATGTACAGAAAAGCCCAGGGCTCTGGCCTCCAAATTAAAAATCCCCTCTGTCCTCATCCCCACCTTTGCCCAGGGAGAAAAGCAAACCCGGGACCCACCAGCCGGACTGAAGGCGGTGCTGCCGGCACAGCTTGTGGTCCAGGCCATCCCACCCAGCCCCTGCCCTGTGCTCAGAGGGAGCCAGGGCATTTGCTGTTTCCTTTAGAGAGAAAAAGTAGTGCTTAATATTCCCCAGTTTTCAGTCAACTGCATTTTTGCATTGGTACTGGCAGTGCTTTTCCCTGCCTCAAGCCCGTGCCAGCCTACCAGGATGGTTAGGAGGGAGTTACTCACAGTCAGTGCACGTTTCACTGACTGAGGAATCATCGTTTTCCACAAGAGTAAATTGTCTCTGGAATCTCATGCCAGTTCTGGGGTTTTGTTGTTTTTGTTTTGGTTTGGGGTTTTTTTTGAAAGCAAGATCTTCCATATTCACAGTAGAAGTGAGACAAATGCATTAAGCTAGGGAATATATTCTGAAAGAGGTGTGTCAGCATCTTTCTGGAAGGGCATAGTTGATTTGCTTGGCTAGATCATCATTCTGTGGCGGGATCAGCCCATGGAGCATGGCAAAGGGTTTGGACCACACATGGCTCCACAAGGAACCTGTCTGGAGAGCCATGGAAGGCCTTATATAGACAGACAAATGGAATCTGCTTTTCACCTGGCTTGTACCTTTTGCTTGCTTTTTGGTTGCAATTAATCCAGGCTTGAGTTATCTTAAGAATAAATTACATAAACAACAATGTTGTCAAAGCAGTGGGGGTTTTTCTCAGTCATACCATTACCTTCTGGATTCACTGGGTGCTGAGGCTGATAGTGTGAGTTGTCTGTGGTAAATCTATTTTTATGTGGTGGAAAGTCCACGGAGGCCCCTGGTGGGGATCTGGGCTGAGGGGTGAGTTTCCCCAGGGCAAGGTGTTCCACCAAAACCTCATGAAGTGGCAGGAGAGACCACTCCAGCAGCTCCCTCCCCTCTCCAGACTGGCATTTACCACCAGACTAAGGGACTGTGTTGCACGTTCAGCTTCAGTGCACTTTATTATGAACTTCTGCACACAGGGTTTTTTCTGGCACAGGAAAAACAAGAAACTCCAACCAAGCAGGTGGAGAAGGACTCATGTGCAGTTGTTACTCTTACCCAACTCATTTCTACTTTGTATTTTTAGCATCAACTCTTTTTTCTTTTCTTTTTGTTTAAGGCAGGTCTCAGCATCAATAGGAAGCTGGGCAAACATGTGCGGGGAGGTGATCAACCTCTACCTGCTGAAGGCTGTGGAAACTGTCCCTGCAATAACACCTCTCATTTTCCACTCGTCATGGGTACACGCTGACCTGTTTTACACCCCTCCAGCTTGCACAAACATCCCCCCATGAGGGAGAGCACCCCTCTGCTGGCTATCTTTACCCTTCCCACCACTCCAGGGCATTTTCTACCATGGCAATGGAAGCCCCATGGGATGCAGGCAGAGAGCAATGGCCACCATGAGGTTTTGGGAATCCTGCAGGAGCCGAGGGAGCTGCAAACCCCGCACTGTATCTAGAGGGGGATCCTGCAGGAGCCAAGGGAGCTGCAAACCCCACACTGTATCTAGAGGGGGATCTCACAGTGCTGAGTTATCTGTCTTGTACCATCAGCTGATGGGGGAACTTGTAGTACTGGCAGTTTTGCCACACAGTTTTGTTATTTTCTTCTGTGTCAGCAGCACACCCCAGGAAATGAGATCGCTTAACAATGGGTAACTATAGGAAAACCAAAGCAAATTTTCACTCCCATCTCACGTATACCTGCGTAAGGGGGGCCTGAACCCTGCAGGGAGAGTCAGCCTGTGCCCATCTCCTGTCCTGCAGCACTCCACTGGTGCCTGCACCCTGCTGTGCTTGGCAGACAAAGAGCTTTCCACCTTTCTACAAACATGGAAATGACTGGAGACCTGGATCTGAAACAGTCTGGGATGAGCAAGTCTTAAAAGTAAAGCATGCCCTTTGTGGAGTGTCATGGGATGCCTGAGGAATACCCTCTGTAAACCACTCAGGACATAAAATGGAAATAATCAGCTCAAATAAAAAAAACCAACTCTGCTTGGGCTAAAGGTCCACAAACTGTTGGAAGTTAACACACTTTTTTAAAACAGAAAACAGCACATGAACTATACTATATCTGAACATTAACCTTGAAATGTGCCATGGCATGACTAGCAGAGTTTAAGAGAAACAGGATTTTAAGTCAAATATTTTAAATCCACAGAGGAGAGGACAGTCACCATACCTATGTCGGCTACCTCAAATCTACCTCCCATAATCTGCAAGGAAGATTCATAGGATAATACTCCTGTGTATATAGACTGGATGATTAAATACACAGACAGAATAGGTCTACAAAAAGAAGAAAATAAATGAGGAGCAGGTATTTGAGAACACAGCTTGCTCCCAGAGCATTGCTTCCTGCTGCTGTACTGAAGTGCTGCCATTATTTTCAAATGACATGCAAAGCAGATTTCTTAATCTGCAAAACTCTTGCTTTGCATTTTTCTAAGTCATTAATTTGAGGAGTGGGAATCAAGCAGAGGGAGGGAGCTGCCTTGGCACACTGTGCACCCAGCCCCTTGACCAGACACCCAGGAGTTTTCATTATGTGTCTGAAAAATCTGGGAGTAGACCCCAAGCAATAACAAACGTTTCAAAATCTACAGTGATGAACTGCTCCTTAGTCGCAATTCTCAGAGCTGTTTTATCTCCAGACTGGCTTCAGGAGTAAAGACTAATTTAGTACCATCATTAAACGTGCACCACACTGCAGGGGTGTCTGGAATGAGAACATCCATTCTGCTGATGAGGGCAGGGACTGTAGGGCAAAAAAAAAAGTCCCAGCAGTAACCAGAGGGGCATTTTGGGGGTGTTTCAGCCAATTCTTTGGACACACCCCCTGCTCTGCTGTAGCCCAGGTAAACCCTGACAGAGTGCCTGATCCAGAGGAGTGGTCTGACTTAGCCGTGTCAGGCAGCACAGGTTTGCTTGGCAGCCTGTATTTCCACCCAGCAGCCCCACGGACAGATGGGCTCAGGGACACCCACGGTGCCGGCGCTAATCAGCGATGCTCCTGGCGACGCACTATCTGTCCAGGCAGGGGGGCCTGATAAGGAAGTTTCTCATCCGTAGCTGCTCAGAAATCAGATCAAACCTAACTGCTGTGGGGTCACTGCTCTCAGGGGTCAGGTTTTCCCCTGCCCTAGCCGGTGGGAGCTCAGTCTGGCTTCTGTGGGAATCCAAGCTGACCCCTGCACCCCTCAAACATGCATTCCCAGTGGAGCAGCAGAGCCGGCAGACGGCTGGAGCAGATGGGGGTCCTGAAGTGCTGGGCCCTGCCTGTGATGCTCAGCTCTTTATTTGCTCCACTGAGAAAGTGGAAATGTGTATTTTGTACAGGTCACTGATCTGGGGAGCAGCTGGTACATCTGTTACAAGCAGAGCTGAAATCAGGAGTTAAGAGAGAATGATGGCAACAGAAAAGAAATACAGGTCAGACTGAGCACAGGGAGAGCTGATCACTGAATGGCAGCTGGGTTCAACACAAGGAGCATTTGTTTTGCCCATATTGTCTTTTGGGAAGGCAGAACAGGTTTGTTCCCTGAAACTCACTGCTGAGGTGGAGCGAGATTTGTGACATCCAATGGGCCCTGAGCACACTGATCCATCTCAGGGAGAACCCATGAGCTGCCCTGTTAAATGCCCCAAAATCACCCTGATGCCCCTCAGAAGTGAGCTCCCCTTCAGGCAGGCAGCCCAGCTAGATCTAAGGACGCTTTCTGCCACCAGCTCATGTTCAACCAACCAACCTTTGGTGACTGAAAGCCAAAATGTATCCTGCCTCAAAACAGCAAAGAGCTGGCAACCCTGGGAGGGAGGTTTGGGTCTTCCTAAGTGGATTTCTAAATCCAGCCCTGAGTAAAAATTAATTCTTAAGCTGGGTCACCTCTGAGCTCAGCATTTGACCCCTGTGTTCACCCCTGCACCCAGAGCATCCTGGCCCATCAGCACTGCAGGACGTGGCACCCCGCAGCCTCTCGTGCCACCGCCTCTCGCCTCCAAGGGCACTATCAGGACCTGGCCCATGAGGATAAGATTCAGATCTTGTAAGGAAATTCTAACGCTCATCACGCAGAAATCAGTCACTTGCTGTCATCTAGATCACACAGAAGAGCAACTCCTTGTTTCTTCCCATGATTAAAGTCACCAAGTCCACGGGGAGAGATCTTTGATGGAAAGCCACAGCTGCATCAAGATCAGACACAGCCACCGACTGACAGGAAGCTGCCAACAGCCTTTCCACATCAGCGATCTCCCTTCTCTGCCAGAAACATTAACCGTGCAAGGGGCCTGTCCTTCAGGTGGAAAAAGGCAGCTTTTCCCTGGTGCTAGGAGGTATGATGCTTTCTGCTTCCTCGTCTGAAGCAGGCAGTTTTGGTGAGCAAATTTAGGACTACGGTTTAAAAGTGACAACTTGGTAAGACACAACACGGCAGCCAAGCTCTGATTACTGATTAGGGAGGCAATTTCTGCAGCTGCCCATCCTTTAAAACCATCCCAGAACAGCAGCAGCACCACAGTGCAAGCAGGACCTGCACAGCAGAGTGCAGGGGCAGGAGTCCCTTTCACACAGTGGCTTGTTGGGAGAACACCCCTAAAACCACAAGGAACTAAAAAGGGACAGAAGGATAGTGGGACAAAGATGTTTTCAAAGCAAAGCCTAGTGCCCTTTCCTCCCCAGCTTCTCCAGGAATGTCTTTTTCATTGCAAACTGGTTGGTGTTACCACATATGTGGCTGGTTCAAGCCCACTTACCCAGGTATTGGACACAGCTGTTTTTCCATAGGATGGTTTCTCCAGCACAGGACAATCTCACATGAGTAACATACTCAGCAGCTTTTAGATACTTTTTATGTATTTTTTTACATTAAGGCAAAGCACATGGGACCTTTTGCCAAAAGTTCCAGATGTGGACAGGCAAGATGGACAGCAGTGTCTGGCACTTATGAGCCCTAGGTGCTCACACAAGCCATTGGCAAATATTTGATTTCAGAATAAACTTTGCTAGGCAGGAGATAATGTTGTTCCTTATTGTCCCCTCCTTGCCTGCAGACCATGTGCTGGCAATCAGGTCCAGCATCACCATTTCTGTTTCTGTGCCTGCACTAGAAATCGCTTCTAGAGTGTCACTACCTTTATCATTTAAGAAGTCATGGATTTCTGGTGGAAGGAGACTCTGGGCCCACCTGGCTGGATTCTCTCGTGGGCCGCTGTGAAGCTTCTCTGGTGTTTGCCAAACACACTGGCTCTCCAGAGACAGCAACCAGGAGAGCAGCAGGAATTTCATGGCCAGCTCTCTGAGTGGTTTGAGACCCTGCCTGGAAACTGCTTGCTCTTGCTTCACTCCAAGACTCTGTGTGTAATGCAGGAAATCATCTTGTTAATTTCCTTTTTTCTTTTACCCCATGCACTTCACCCACAGATCTCAGAGAAATTCTGACACAAGCATTTGTACTCCTTTTACGCTATCTAGTGACTAACACCAGCTCTCTCCATCATATGCCCTTTTTTCTTTCACTGAGCACTCATCCAATTCCTCTTTTTTTTTCTGCAGAAAATTGCATTAAAAACCTGAAACAGAGAAATCCTTGCATCCGGGTCTGACACCAAATAAGTCTCTTTTAGAGCAACAATGAGCATGTAAAAAGACTTTGTATTTTTTGTGTACCAGATGCCAAAAGCTCATGCACTAAAAATTTAAAACACTGCTAAAAGCACTCAAACTATTAAAGCCTTTGCTGTTAAGGCACATTACCAGTCACTTCTCCCTAAACAAACGCTCAATACCACAGACATTGTCTGTTCTGAAGGGAAGTACTGTGTTTGCCAAAGGCGCTGTGTTCAGTATCCCAACAGTCTATCTGGCACATCGTCCAGCTCTTCAGCTGTAAAGACACAGCTGTATAATGTTTTTTGGAAAAAAGGCAGCCAGGCAAATAGCTCTTGTCAGGAAACCACTGGCTGTTTGTATGCCTACCCATGACAAGGAAGAGCTGGAAACTACCAGCCAAACTGCAAAATGAAAAAGCACTAGTAGGCACTTTGGAAGGAGTTCCTGGGAAGGATGTAAAAGCACTTTTCAAACCAAAAATCAGTCATTTGTAGCAAGCCCTAATGTGGCTAAAGATGTTGCAATAAAGACAAAAGAAAGTTGACAAATACTTCTCACCACAACTTTACGTACTTGGTTTTAACGAAAGTCTTTAGTTCTGTAACTTCAAGACTACAGAAGGGTTTGCCTTATGAGCTCTCAGACCAGCTACATCCTCCTTTGCGGGACTACATCTGGGCATCTTGTAATGAGAAGTTCCACAGAAAACATCTAGGTAACACCGACTTCCTCGGTCTTTTAGAAGAAACACACAAATAAAAGTCATCTTTGCTCTCTCAGTGCTGAGTGAAAACATCGAACAAAGCTGAGATGTGCAAAGCCACGTGTTAACACCACCAGTCTTGTTTCTCATTGTCTGGTGTCAAGGCTCATCAGGCCCCTGCAGCATTTCTGGAAGTGCAGCAGCAATTGCACCCACCACTGCACTGGGACACTGACTCATCTCCATTGTGCACACACAGAAGGAAACCATCCACCCTGCCAGGACCACACAAGCCTGCGCCAGGGCAGGACCAAAACTCCCAGCAGAGGAGCTTTGGGGGAGCAAACAGAGCAAATCAACCTGGGCACCTTTTGCTTTTGCCACACCAAGGCAGTAACCGCCACAGGCAGCTCCCCTTGCAACACGGGGACCTGCTTTCCTGCTGCAAAGGGAAGTGAGGGCTCGCTCCAGCCCGCTTCCCCTGGGGCTCCAGCTGCCTGGAGAACAGCACAGGACACAGCTGTCACCTCCTGCTGCTCTCCTCCAGCCCTGTCCCCTTGAAACAAAACAGAGAGCCTCCTTTGACAGCCTTGGCGGGAGAGACAGAAAACGAGGCACTGATTTCTTCCTCTCACAAAACACTGAAGCACAGCACAACCACCCCATTACAACACGCATCATGGCTATGGCCAGCATAAGAATGAAGAAAGCTTCCATTAAAACTGGTTTAAATCAAACCAAATCACTCCTCATGAGCATATTTGAAGGAGTACACTGAGGGTTTAGCTCTGAGGTCAGGTTTCACGCTCAATACGAATTCTGCATAAACCTGGACTTCTTATAAACCTCACTATTTTATGCTGTGTAAGGAGAAAAAACTAGAACAACAACAGAAAGGAGGTTCGAGTTGTAAGACTTTTTTTGCTGTACAGAAAGGAATAAAAATGCAGGTTAAATGGAGTTCACAGGAACCTAATCTTCAATTAATCTTTGAAATAAATGCCTGACCTCACACATACTTTACAGTTAAAACTCAACATTCCTGAAGGGAGCTTTGCTGCCTAATCCAACAAGCTTGCCACCTTTTTTCTTTTTTCTTTTTTTTTTTACTAAATGCATGATCTTACATAAGTTCATTCTCTCAAATCATTGAACAAACAGGGTTTGCTTAAAAAGACATGCCTTAAAAGAAGCACAGCACAGGGTTGTGGTGGGCATCTAGCATGATTAGTCTCCAGTAATAAAATATAATTAGCTGTCAGTAGCCTTGAATGTTGACTCCACAAGATAAGAACTGGCATAATTCATTTCTGTTAACTCCATATGCATTTAACATGAAAAGTATTTTAAGAAAAGCTGCAAAGCCAAAGTGTTCTGGGATATCTTCAGAGGAGAGAGGTCTCCAAACCACAGTGCCAGTCACACAGCTGTGCTAAAAAAACTCTGATCCCTCTTATTTCCAGGCTTTCTTATCTATGGACACTCTCCTACCTGTGTGCTGAGCTCTCACTAGGATTTCGGTGGGTTCAGGGTGTTCCTCTGCACCCAGCTGCTGGTTAAAAGGGGTACATCACCCTGCACTTCACTCAGCTTTGCCTGCCCTGCAGATAACTTACTTGAGACGGGTGTTAGAAAGATGTAACAGGAAAAAAAAAGGATCATTTTGTATGCTGGGAGAGCCCACAAACTATCATTCCCCAAATTACAAGAAAACTACGTTCCATGAAGCAATCCTTGCTCTAAAAAATTTGCTCAAAGGCAAAAGTGTAGAAATAAACCCAAAAAACTACCCCAAACATGTATTGACTTCTTCTACTTAAATATGAAACTACTAGTAGAAAAAAAATGTAACTTCTCGGTGGTAAAAGTGCACACTAAGTTTAATTGAAATAAGATAAAAATAATGTGCAACACAGCCTGCTGAGAAATGTTACACTGAGAAACTGCCTGCCTTACCTTGAGGCCACAGGAAAATCTGAATTAAAGATGTGACAGCAGAAATGAAACTCCTAAAGGCTGACTAGACAATTATTTAGTAAAACAGAAAGAACACGCACGTTCACGTGCACGTGCACACACTCCCTGATTCTATATTCATGCAAGGTTTGAATTTTGTTGCTGCTCATTTCCAGGACCCCTTTGTTGGCCTATTTTGTGGTTAGCAGTCTAGCTTGCAGACCTCTCTGCAGAAGGGATTTTTACCACACATTTAAGATGTACATGCTTTCTTGCTTTGCATGTGCTTTCCCCTCACGCCCTCCAAGCAAACGTCATTTTTCACCCGCTTCATTTTGCAGAAGAATCCAGTTGTTCTGACTATACCCTTTCAAGGCCCTCTATTGTTGTAAACATGTTCCCACCTTATCACCCTGTCAGGGATAAAGCTGCTGCTGCACAGTGGCCCACTACTGCATTCCCTGTCACACTGTCCCTTCACCTTCATGCTTTCTTGCTCTTGCTTCTGGCACTTCAGCTGCTCATGTGTTTTTACTGAAGACACTCCTAGGGAAACACTTTCACAACCATTTATTCTGGCCAAAGTTGAAAAGTATATTGTATCTTAGTAAGACAGAGGAAAACAGAATTCTAAGGACTCTGAAGAAACATTTAGCCAAGCTAGTCCATTTATTGAGCCTCTATCAAGTAGGTTTTGATTAACAAAGGAAAAGAAGAAAACACTGAGCAACATACAAAATAAATATTGAAAACAAGTTCCCTTCACATGGATAAAGTTTTCTGGGGACAAACATTAGAAGAGATAAAATGCATTCTAACTGGAAGAACGTGCCTCAGGTTTATTAGAAAAAAATTTCTTAGAGAAGCATATTCTCTTAAACTATTTTCATATAGCATTACATTTAGAAACTGAACCATACGCTGAAGGAAAAAGTCATCAGGGAGAAAAGGTTTATATTTACATACAGGATGAACAGTACAAAGCATCAGCTGGACTTACACTTTACATTTAGAGTTTATACCATTAGTGTGGGTGAGCTACGGACTGGGAGAGCTCTGAGTTTTTCACAAGGTTACACTACTGCAGGCTCTAGGTGGATGCCACTGCAGACACCTTATTCTATCAGTCAGGATGGGAGCTGTCCGACAGCACTGGCTTGGACAAAAAACCATTCTAATAGTGCCCATTTCCTCCATGGCAAGTATTTATACACACGGAGATAGCTTTGCTCTTAGCCTCTCCATGCTTGCTGGAAGAAGAGTCACCATCTCCTTACTGAGTTCTAGTTCAGTTTCAACAGCAGGGACAGCATCAGGGTACTTCTCACAATAGTCTACCAGAAATGTGTAATATTCCAATGATGTCTGCATGTTTTCCAGTTGCTTTTTGCTATCTGAAGTAATAAGCTTACCATACAGTCGTGCAATATGAAATTTAGCCACCATTGCAGGGCGAAGAACATCTTCCTCGAGCTTTTCAGGAAACACCTTATCAGGGTTCCTCAAAGAATCCAAGAAGAGCTCATAATATTTGATTGCGAACTGAGCCAGAGAGTTAATCTTTTTAACTGTGTGGGAGTCTAGTTTCTCTAACCTGTTACCAATAGCTACCTTTAAATCCATCATCTCATAATACGTGTCAGCCAGTTCACACTGGAGCTGCCTGCAGATGAGCAGGTAGTACTGGGGGTTCAGGTCTGCATAGATGGGCTCCAGCATGTCTATCCTACGCTTGTGCATCTTGCAGCGCCTCTCATAGTCCTCTTCAAAGAAAGCAAGTACCTTAAACAAAGCACTGTGATCCTGAACAATTTCAATATGGTCAGTAACGTAACCATCAACCTGAAAGAACTCTTTTGCTTCCTGAACATAGTTCTGACCAACTAGGAAGATTTCCCTGGCTTCTTGAAAATCTAAAGGATATACACTGCTCACTTTCTCTTCCATGGCTAAGACAGAGTCACATATATCACTTGTCCCAAAAAGGACAGCTTTTTTCCTGCCCTTCTCTTTTTCATCCTCTTCTTTTTTCCTTTGGGCTTTAAGTTCCAGTTGCCTGTCTGGGTCCAGCTCTCCTATGTTATCCTGAAAGGAGAAAGCATACTAATTAAAAATGCATGTGGCTCACAAAGAGATACTTAAACACTGAATCATTTCATTTATGAGTCACCTTTGAAATGTAACTAGTGAGCAACAAGACAGAGGAGAAATTATTGGCATATTAGACCCTATATTCACCAAAAAATCATGTAAATTACAGTACAGATTCTGTAAAAACGTAAGACTAAGATGATTCAGTCTCCCTACCATGTGTGACAAAATAGCCAAAGTAGCCCAAAGGCTCTGCTTCTGCAAAGCATTTCAGCAAATGCTGTTTTAAACATTTGAAGGAATGCTTGAATGAATGAACAAACGCCTGAATGAATCGAATGCTTGAATGAGTAAGAACACCAGCACACAAAACTGGTCCATATTAAGATGATGTTGTTACTAGCAGTTAAATGAGAACCAGTCTCCAATAAAATGCAGCAGAGAGAAGGGAGATTTGTGAAGCTGCTGTACAGACTGATCACACTACAGAGCTGATCTGTCCATGCTTATTCTGCAGTGCTGCGCTGAAGTCAGAGCATACTGTGAAACACTTGATACACTGCAAGCATCTGTTGTGTCATTCACTGGGCAACTGCTCACTGCTGGCTACCCACTGGGCATTGATTCCTGTTGCAAACATCAAAGCAGGCCTAGTTTGCTGCTAGACAATGAAGCTACAGAACAGATTTGCTGTTACCTCAAGTAACTTCCGAGCGCTTTGCAGGAGATTCAAGCAATACTTAATCCAGCATCTTGCAATTTCAGCCTTTCTCTCTGGCAGGTCATGTTGGTCTTGTTCTGTTTCATCTACTGAATGGACATAAACACATAAAAACTTTTAGAGAACCCTAGCAAATGTTACAGGCAAGGACTATACCACCTGTATTTAATTAATTTTTCCTCATCATTAGTCAGAAACATGTTCTCCATGTTAGTTTATATAATAATTCTGTAAACTGTCATTTCTGGTAGAAACCCATATAGATTCAGCATGCATGAATTCTTACAACAAACAGATCACAATGTATGTTTAAAAGGACCTTTCATCTTGAAGGTGTTTTACTGGAAAGGTTTTCATGTCTCTTTGTAATATGAGAGAGAAATCAGGATAATTCATTTTCTGAGATTCAGCTGCCTGCCCAATCACTCCTTCTGAGCATGATAATAAGAGCATTTGTACTGCAAGGGGCCAAAACTTGCTACCAAAAAAAGGGAACAAAGTAGGGGAAACTGCCTTTGATTAATCTACCTTGTACAAACATAAGATTTATTGGTCTACAACTTCTGTATTTTTCTCCCCACAGTCTCCCCACTATCTTAAGTAGCAGCACTGCTGATGTCTCAAGATAACATTTTCAAAAACCAAATGGATTTCAAAGAAAACTAATTTCCCAGCCTCTAGACAGAAGGCAGTGAGTCAGCTGAACAATTAGGGGACATTACTACAAGACAGAAGCATTCCTGGTCACAAAAAAACCCCAAAAACCAAATGGGAAAATCACTACTCCTATTTGGTGTAGGAAGAAGTCAAGATAAAACTTAGTTGACTTGTACTTGCTCACTCACCACAAGTTAAAGCTCTATGGACTGGAAACTTCCAGTTGCCCAAGACATGGACACAAAAGGCTGTGCTGTAGATAAGCAAAGACAAAGTCTAAAACAGCACTAACACTATCATGTAACCACAAGTCCTTAAAACTGAGGTCAGTTCCCTAAAAGTTTCTTTTATTGATGTTCACACTGAACTGCCAAGTTGTTCCTTTGCATCAATGCCCAAATAACAAGAAGAGCTACAAGTCCAAAAAGAGCCATTGATGAGGCTGCAGCATCCAGCAACAAGAGACAGTTCAAGTACCTTCTGAATTTGAGGGTTTAAGAGCTGCAGCTTTCCTCTTTCTTTTTATTCCCAGGAAACATCTGGTTTGGTTCACTGAATCATTGCCTTCTGACCACTGTGCTAAACTGCATTTTTAGCACATGTACAAGGCCATATGGATGAAGGGAGTCATTACCACTGTTGAAGGGGGTATTGGTTTAAATTTTACTTTTATTCTGGTACTTCTGAAACAGCAGCAACAAGCACTTGAGTTTTTCCTCACAGGGTCTACTCATAGCCAATCCTGAGCTGTAGCAGCAGCAGCTTTTCAGAAACACTCTACTTTATTGTTAATTTAAAAGATGTTACAAAATTAACACCGAGATAAGTTTTGCCCGTGTTAACACTATACATCAATGATGCTTAACTCACAATAATTTTATTCAAGACTTTGATATGAACTTACTGTCTTCAGCAGACGGCACCTGTCCCGCTTGGCTGAAGATGACACTGGCTGCTGCCAGGCAGTGCCGGGCCTCCATAAAGCATTCCTGGGAGACACAGAACCAGCAGCATTGAGCAGCCCAAGCATTGCTCTCAGCCTGGCCAAACCCCTCAGGCAGTGAGCATACATGAGCACAAGGGAAATGACAGAACTGAGAGGCTCTGCAGCATATTCCCCTGGGCACTGGAAGAAAACACAGTTTCTGCCCAGCTATTACTGAATGCAGTATTTTCTAACCAACTGTTCTCTCTGCATCACAGCCACAAGAGCAGGCCTGGCTGTTAATATGAGCTACAAACCCTGTGAGCATTCTCTCTGCTCTGATCTCTCCACCATCGCTGCCCTGCGGTGAAGGAAGTGATGTCTTGTGGCAAACACTGTCACGGGGTGTTAGTGGGAGCAGCCTGATACACAAGTCAACACCCTGAGTCAGATCTGGATTCCTTTATCCATATTTGGCAGTGCCCTGGTTAATGACTAGTGCTATCAATGCACCAAAACCAGAGGGAAATTACTAGTTACTATTGAAATTAGCGTTAACTGGCTTAGCTATGGCAGAAATCTTTTTAACCATCAGAAAAGAGCATCTGAGTAGCCCTGAATATAGAAATTGCTAAATAAATCAGACACGTTTCTTAACAGTAGATCATTTAGAGTCAACATATGTGTGGAAGCAAATAGCTACCAATTTACATAGTCACTTTAATGTTCACACAAGTCTAAAGGTTCAAAGGACAGTAACTTACAGGAAACATAAACTGTGCCATACCTTGGCCCTCAGGTGGTTTTGGTTCTGAACTTTATTGTAAGAGAACAATGTAGGAAAGAATTTAAAATTAAATTCTTATATCCTTCAAGCTTTACTTATGAACATCACATCTCATCATTGCTAACACTTCATTAACCATAGAGCTTCTCTCATGTCTACACCCCCGTTCATCTTCCCCGTTGCCATCGCAACACCACAGGAAAGCCACTATGTCCTCTTCAAAAAAACTGAGATGCCTCATGTCAGAAGGCAGCTTGTGGTTTTAAATTCAGCATGGAGCCCTGTCTCAAACAGCTGTTTAAGCAACTGCCTTACTTGGCAGTTACACTGATGACAGAACTCCAGGAGGAAAACATTCCAAGTGTTACCTTGGAGAGATAGTACTGTGACAAAGTGGCAGCATTGCGAGCCCATTCCACTGGGTAGTAGCCACAATACTCCAGCTGTCGTTTCAGAGTGGTATGGCAGTACTGAGCAGCCTTCTCAATCATGTCCAAGTGCTGGTAGACTTGTGCCAGGTAATACAGAGTATGCGTGTAGGCTTTTTCAAATCTGGAAAAAAACAAGTTTCTTTAGATTGCCTTTTTTTTTTCCCCTCTCTAGATACACCCTCATAATTTAAAATAAATAAATAAATAAATAAAGTAGGTATGGTGGTCCACACCCACCTTTTGGATCTTTCTTGGTCTGTGAGTTTTTCTTCCTCTGCCATGAAATGTTCACTGGGATCCAGGGGAGGATTTCCATCCTGCAAGGCACATGACACATTCAGCAAACCACATCTCTTACTCTGTAGCACAGTGCTCCCTCTCCTGGCTGCACATCATTTACCATTTTGCAATCCCAGCTTCATGTAACATAGCTACACACCTCAGTGCCACATCTGCAGAGCAATGCCACAAAACTCAGCAGATTTAGAGGATGAAAGCCACAATTTCCCACGGAATGATAATGATACGGTTTTCAGCTCGTAAAAGGCTTCTGCTACATATTTTAGAGCAATGCACGCTGCCTGCACCAGAAGTACTCAGCCTGAATTCCACAGGACTCTAGTTAGGCATCTTTATTTTGTACAGTAACAGATTGAAGTCTGAGGCATCAGTTTAGTACCAAGCATGTCTTCAAGTGTGAAATATTCATTTGCCCAGCTGCACTAATGGGTAGTGAGAAAACTTCCTGCAGGAAGTACTGCAGAGAACATGATGTGCAGAGTGCTCAGCAGAGCTGCTGGAAAGACCAACCACTGTGCAGCGAGTCCAGGGACCCACACGCTGGTGATTTACTCAAATACATGAGTGAGACAACAGGCAATGTCTCTGGGGGATGAAGCTCCTAAACCCTCCTATCAGCCATGACCTACATGCATGTTATTAAACGTGGTGGTTCACATCATTAGAAGTGCTTTCTTGTTTTTTTAAACTATGAGTTATGTCAGAATCCTTATGCAGACAACTGTACATCTTTGGGCATTGCTGTACCCAAGTTTGCCCTAAGTCAACTGTCTGTAACATTACAAGACAACTAACAGGGAACCCCAGCAGACTAACATTGCTTAGGGCAGAGTTTTATTAGTCTGTGCTTATCCCAATTCCTTTGCAATTGTGAATAACTTCAGGTACCAATTCTAACCCACTTCAAACAAAACTGTCTTCTTCTCCCATTACATGGTGCATCCTGGAGAATGCTCACCACGTCTGCTGGCAACAAAGCCCAGCTTAGGATGCAGCTTGTCCAGCCCTTTCCTAACCTCATTTATTTCTTAGCCCAAGAGAAAGTAAGGCAACAAATAAAATGCAGTAAGATAATACAGACTCGGGCAGGAACAGGAGCAAGGGCAGAGAATGCTCTCACTTTACAGAGAAGAAAAACTCTAATGTTTGGGCTGCTTCCCATCAAAAATCCCTGAATGTATTTTATTTGTTTGCTTTTAATAGAAGCGTTCTATTCTTCTTAAAAAATGAACAAATATGTCTGAAACAGATACTGACAAATGAATTAGTGTGTTTAACATACCAGAGGCATGTAGATTTCTGCATATGATCTTTTTAGGTTGTAGGTTTATACCTCATTAGTTTTTAAGATGTGAATTTATAACCCTTCATCTTGTTTTTCTTAGATACAAAGGCTCCCAAACCTTCCAATCAGACTTGGAATACATTCTGGCAAGACTAGAGCTATTCCTGCCAATACAGCAACTGAAATGACACAGTAAGCAACAACCTTGCCTCCTTCCTGTATCTACAGATTTATCCTCTGGTGTCAAGCCTTATGCCTTTACTTATCCTCAGGAAGAGCTCTGCAATTCTCCTTTCCAGGGGGACTTCATTAGTCCAAGCTCCTTGCCTTGGTTTTGCTTTAGTAGGGGGAAACCACCTTACCCACTTTGTAAGCTCAGGAAAATGTCTCAGTCATCAACAGTTTACCAAAGACTCCCCAACAGGAAGGGTTCCTGACAGCCTAAAAGTGGGGAATGTTAGGAAAAGTATACTCACATTTTTATCATTTGTGAAAGACACATGTTGACATGGTTGTGTAAATCTTAAATATCAAACACCACAGCAAGGAACTCAAGTCCTCTTTATAAACCATAAAGCAGGTAGACAAGCTCCCCTGTGCCTTGTGGTTTGGATTTGTTGCGTGGGTTTTTAATTCTTTGCAGATTATGTCAAGTACAGCCAGTATTTTCAGAGAAACATGACACAAGTCTGACAAAGTCACCACAAAAATATTATTTCTTTTGCTGTAGTTTGTTGTAAAAGAAACCCTTTAGGCATAGCTATGTTAGACTACATAATGCCTTGAACTGTAAGTGGCAAATAAGAAAAAAATGGGGAAATGTGGAAATGATCTGGTGTGGTCTTATTGACAGTCATGTATGTATGCCCTAGCCAGGCAGCAAAGCCCCAGAAGGAATATTCAGTAGCCACTACTAACAAAAATCAACAGTTTCAGAAAAGTCCACAGTGAGAATGTGAAGGATTTGACAGCACTGTTTAATCCACTATATCATAGTACCAGTTCAATTTCATCATCACTGGAACAAGTGCCAGAAACTTTTAGAGGTGATGTGGAAGTTCAAAGTTGAACATCAGGAATTAATTAGAGAGAGGGTCTGCAGAGAGATGTAGTATCTCTAGTTAGTCCAACTGATCCAGAGGGCAGAAAATAAAAACTGACAAGCTTTTCAGCACAAGTAGGGGCGTTTTTTTCTAGATTCATTTCCTATCACTGTAGGCCAGCATGGCTGCAAAGGTGGAAATACAGCAGTAACCAACCAATAAAGACTAATCCTTTCTAAAAATCTCCATGGGAATCATCTGTGCTATAAACCAATTTTTTATGTAAAACCTGAACTGCAAATTCATGAAACTAAGGCCTGTCCAACCTCTACAGCTGTCCTGAGACACAGCTACTGCTCCTTCAAAGCCACAAATGTTTTTAGCTCACTCAGTAACCATCCCTGAGGCAAGTCAGTGTAGAAACAGCTTTGCAAAGAGCTTAAAAATAGCACAAGGGAGCCTTTGTCAAATACACAGCAGAATCCACAGCTCAAAAGGTTGTTTAATATGCATGAGAGGGTTAGCTGTTTATAAGATTGTCCTCTTGGATATGGAACTGAACTATACTTGTCTCTACAAAACACTGCACAGTCGGAGCAAACCATGCAAATACTCCAGTTTTGCTTCTTTTTCCCACTGAAAGCAATGGATTGACATTTTACAGCACTTCCAAGATAAGATTTAACAGCAGTCCCCTTTAAAATCCAAATTCTACCTGGCTTCAACTTTGGATTAGTAAAGGGCTTTCAAAAGGGACTGTTATTTTTGAGCAAAATTATTTTCCACTTTGAAATTGGCAAGTAATGCTCTAGTTTGCCTTGTCCTACACAGCAGCACAGCTCCTACCACTTGCCAAAGGTATCACAGCAGCCAGTATAAAGGGCAGAAACTCAAGTTCCATTGTATGCTTATTTCAAAGACAGTTAACCTGCAAGTGGCAGTTCAAGTGAAAGTAAGACCTGCCACAATACTAACACAGTACCTCTTTCATGTATTGGTTATACAAGGCTTCTGCAGACTCCAAGTAAGTTTGTGCAGTTTCAATTTCATCCCTTCGAGACCACAGGATACCCAGGTTGTTCTAAAGGAAAAAAAAAATAGTTATTTTCCCATTATGTTCCATTTACATGACACAGTTTCTCCAAACAATTCAGTCTTCATCCTTACATGTACGTGTGTTGTAATAAATTAATTACAGTAAGCAAAAATTGTGCTTACCCATTCCACTGTGAGTTGCTCAAAAAAGAGGGGGTTCTAACACAGCAAACTTCATATACAAAATTCACCTCACTGACTGTAACTTTCTGTGTTTACTCTGCTAGGTAGGGTCTGGTGTGTTCAAATAATGAGCTTTTTCTGAGTGTGTTCTGCATCCAGTTCATGCAGCCTTTACATCACACACAAATATCACAAAAAGAGACAAGACATTAGAAATTTGTTGCCATGACTCCATTGAAAAAGTTAATAGGAAAAATATATGCTAGGAATTAATGCTTGTATATATTCAACAATGAAAAGAGATGAATAGTGCCTTTAAGATCCAAAGGCTTTTGACAAATGCCTTCAAATTCAAGTTAAAGCAACATACACAGCAAGTTATTGCATCTGTGAACCCATCTTTTACAAAAAGTGCTTCTAATTTTATTAGTAAGATGAAGGTGTTAATAACAAAGATGAAGGTGTTAATAACAATCTATGTTTGTTGTGCTAATTTAGGTCCTAGGCAGTGCTGTTACAAAATCCAAGAAGGCTAAAAAAACCAAATGTGGTAGTTTAGTTTTCTTGGTTTTGGTTTAGGCCTTCCTTGGTTACCAGGTGATAACTAAGGAAGTATTCCAC